>JARSSU010001814.1:0-18219 GCA_029619165.1 Eurosta solidaginis | reverse complement strand
GCTTAGCACCTTCGAAATGGATCTATCTGCGCAGCTATGGCAGGTTGTCTGAGAAAATTTCTACTTACTATTTCAAAAACAAAATTCAATTTTTCAAATTAGAAAAATTAAAAAATAACAATAATTATCATTAGAAAAAAATTATTGTTCTGGCCTTGAGCTCGATTTCGAACCTGAATGATTTATCAATAGGCCGATAAAAACAAAAACATTGTCAAACACAATATTTTAAACAAAATGTAACTAAAATTCAAGTATTTTAGTTCTAAGCTCTTTTTTCAATATATAAAAATGGTTTCCGAAACAACGAATTAAAAAGGGGAGCTACACCCCAATATAAATATATATTCGTTTGTTCGCAACAATTTTTATAAGTTATGGCCAAAGATGAATGTGCAAAACTGATCACTTCTGTCAATTCTTCTTTTCCCCAAAAAGGATGATGTAACAGCAGCCTTAACAAATAATAAAAATGTCACCCTGTTTCCAAATTGCTGCAACACCCGTTGTCTACTGTGAACGAACAACAGGTGTTGGAACAACTTGGAAACAAGCAATTCGGCCCGGCAGAAAAAGACCTGCCATTATAAATTTGGACAACTAAAAACGCAAGACGAACATTGGCAAAAAACCTAAAAAAAATAAATTAAATCCATTGTACAAAACTAAAGTTAATTAATAATTGATAAAAAAAGTGTTAAATAATTAAAGACATTTTACTATACGACAACTGAATTAAATAAGAAACTAAACTATAAAACTGCAACTACTGTGTTTGGGTGTTTTATGTGGAGTGCGTTGCGCGTGCAAGCGCAAGCGTAAATTTACATTTTTCGGAGGTTCATAAAATGAACCTTATAAGTCCGTTGACCTAGGGTCTCTAAAAGTCCTAAATTCTCTTCGCTCTTAAGGTGATGCTGAAGCTGATATACACATGGTGTGAGAATGATGATTTCAAAGAATCTCCAATCGCCCTGACCACCTTTGCATTCTTTCTGGAAATTCTGTCGTTTGTTTAGTGCATCCATTAGCGTTGGCCAATGCCAGTGTTTTTCGCGCGGGTACCTTGGGTTTTGATTTGTTTGGCCCATTCATCATCAACCTTTGCCCGATTTACTTTCTTGACTTTTGTGGTCTCTGTTGAATCTCCTCCACCAGCACTCGCTTACTGCTGAACCCTTCCTCCCATCTGAAGTTAAGTTGTATATCCTGGTTCTATAATGCATAATCCTTCTCTTCATTTCGATCCTGATGTCATTGTCAACTAAGAAGTCTACTCCCAACATGACTTCATCAGCAATCTCTGCCACTACGAATTTGTGTAGAATTGTGACCTTTCAAATTAAGCACCTCACATACCACTTCTCCTTGGACTTGGGTATACTCGCCAGTGACCGTACGTAACCTTGCTCCAGGTAATGGCTTTACTCTCCTGTTGACCAAATCAGATCGGATTAAGGAATGAGGTGCGCCCGTATCTACAGTCAGTAAACGCTCCTTGCCATCCACATTTCCTCTGACGGTAAGACTGCTCGATTTTCTTCCAATTTCCGAGATAGATATCATAGGACATTCAATAGCTGGGGCAAGTTTTCGATCTTTACATCTGACTCGCTCTTGCTTATCTCTTCCACCTTTGCGTTTACGACTAGCCACATTGTTGGAACTATTAGGGTTGGTGCTGCAATAACGTGCAATGTGCCCTCGCTTTCCACACTTAAAGCATTTGACTGCATCATTCTTCTGCTGCGTTCCCTTCAATGCTTCCAAAATTACGTCTACCCACTCTGGTCTTTCCACTTCCACACGATGGGCTTTGTATGCTGGTTTACTCAAAAGTGAGGCAGTTTCCTTTGTCAGTGCATGGGATACTGTTTCAGCAAATGTTTGCTTTGGGTTTGCGTATGTAGCTCGCTTCGTTTCGAAGTCCCGTATGCTATTTATAAAACTCGAATCTTTACCCTTTCAGTGTATTCCACGGGCGCGTCCGCATTTGCTAGATGAGCCAATCTTTCAACATCCGAGGCAAACTCCTGTAAAGTCTCGTTAGCTTGTCGGTAGCGGTTTTGCAATTCTTTATAACTGTTCCGTTCGAACCCTGGGATGGTCTGTAAGAGCTCAGCAGCTGGTCATTTTAAAGCCACGAACAATGCCGAAACTTATTACAATTGTTCACTGTTGTGGTCTTCTAAAACTGTAGCTGAAAGACCTGGAAAGGAACAGAACCGTCAAAGGATGGTGTCTTTACCGTTGGGTTACTCGCTGAAACTACTGGGCAATTTAGTTGCAGCTCCTGTATACGACCTTTTAAAACATCAACCTCAGCCTCGATTTTGTTCTCAAACTGCATTATTTTTGTATCCTGTGCTTCCAGCTCTGATGTTACCCTTAATTCCTGTGCTTCTAACCGGGAAGACATTTGTGCCACCTGCAATGATAAGCGCTCCTGTTGTTGTTGTTGTAGCAGTGCTTCGCCCCACCTAACAGCCGCGACCGATCACAAATTGTCATCAATATCCTCTAACGGGAGTCCAAGGAAACTTGCTGTTTCAACAGGGGTGGACCATAATGAAAGCGGTGTTAGAGGCGTTGGCTTCCCAAGGCAGTCGGTTCTATGTACCGGAGCGACTCGGGATTTTTCCCGACCAAGGACTGTCATTTCAGTGCAACCCCATTTAATTTGTTTCGTCCCTCCCACAAATTGTCATCCTCCCAGCAGCTCCTTGCAGCAGGACTGCTCCATATTCTCTTGCTCCGGGAAGGTATCGAATCCAATCCGGGTCCGTCTCCTGACCCCGGTCCTGAGAAATGGTTTTGCTGCATCTGCCGGAAAAGAATCATTTTGGGACGGTCATACTCTGTTCAGTGTGTCTCGTGTAAGGGATGGTTGCATCGGACAGGTTGTTCTGGGCTTGATCCCAAAACCCGACGTCCACGTAACTTTTATAAATCTTTTGTGGCTCCTTGCTGTTCACGCCCAAGGGCGCCCCGTAGTCTACGGCTAAGCGCCCGCATTACCTTCCAGCAGCCCCGCTGCTCTGCAAGCCACAACAAGTACCCGCTGCTGCTCGCGCCTTACGGCGCCAACAACTCAAACAGCTGCTACCACTCATAACTACAATCTTCGTAGTAGAGTCGGAAGCAATGCTGAGCAACAGCCCCTGCCACCGTCTTCACCTCTTTTCCGCAGCAATCTTGTAGGTCAGGGAAACAGACTCTTAGTCCCTACCTCCGTTTGCACCGTTCGCCAGCACAGAATATATATGTTTGCGACATCCGCCCAATGCAGCTCCTGCCTTGGGTGGTGCCACTTCCTAGATGTTCTGGTCTCCGCGACGGCAACCACTCGACGGGTTTCATCGCGCCATGTTGCCAGGTCGCAAACCCAAATCATCCGGGTACCCCGATGCTTGCCCAAGGACGCCCAGTCCCAGGGCCACAACAGCAATTGCGTCCTGGCCTTCCTCAACCCAGGCGTAGTCACCCGTCACTTACCCCCAGAGTGGCGACGTCTCCCCTCATGCACTTCAGAATTCCGCAGTTAAACTGTAATGGACTAACTGGGAAGATCATTCATGAAGCGGCACAACATCCGCATTGCTGCGATTCAAGAGACTAAACTCACAGCACGATCTGCATTGCAGACCTGCTCTGGGTATAATGTCCATAGAAAAGATCGCGAGAGCGGAAATGGAGGCGGCCTCGCGTTTATAATACACCACTCTGTGCAATATCACATATTTGATCTTGGAATCGACCGCAGGGACAACGTCTTAGAACGTCAAGGCCTATCTATCCGGTCAGGCGATGCAAACCTAGAAATCATCAACATCTACATCCCCCCTGCCACCTGTTGCCCCGGTGGATACCGCCCTAATATCAGAGCCTTACTCACTGGAAACAATCGCATTATTTTAGGCGACTTCAATGCCCATCATGATCTATGGCACTCAAATTTGCGGGCGGACAGTAGGGGCGAGATGTTGGCAGATCAAATAGAAGAAACGACGTTCTGCACAATAAACGGAGACGCCCCCACACGTATGGTAGGAAGCTGTCACAGTTCGCCAGATATCTCAATCGTGAGCGCAGAACTCGTAAACTGCGTCAGCTGGCTTCCGATGGTATCATTGGCATCCGACCACCTGCCTATACTTGTTTCGCTCGAGCGTACCGCCGACTCCATCGTCGCCGAAAAACGCACTTTCATAAACTTTAAAAAAGGAAAGTGGGAAGAATATAAATCCTTTACAGACAACCTCTTTGCTGCCCTCCCTATCCCGACTGATGCCCGCCAAAGGGAGCGTGCCTTCCGCAAGGTCATTGAATCCGCCTCGGCACGTTTCATTCCCGCCGGGAGAATTCCCGAAATGCGGCCCCACTTCCCGGCGGAGGCCGCAAACTTAGCGAGAGAACGTGACCTTATAAGGCAGCTTGATCCAGGCGACCCCCAAATAAGGGATATAAACCAACGCATCAGATTGCTTGTGGATGAACACAAGAGGGCGAAATGGGAGGAGCACCTAAGAGGTTGTAACCTCTCTACCGGTGTGGGTAAACTTTGGTCCACCGTAAAGTCCCTATCGAATCCGACTAAGCACAAAGACAAAGTTTCCATCGCCTTTGGCGACAAAGTGCTGTCGGATGCGAAAAAATGCGCGAGCGCTTTCTGCCGATAATATATAATGCATTCTACGGTCGACAAAGTTAGACGGAGGGCCAACAGACACGCACATAAACACAAATTCAGCGCGTCACCAATCACCATCACCGCTAAAGAGGTTGAGGACGCCATTGGTCGCGCTAAACCATCCAAAGCAGTGGGCCCAGACGTCATAGCCATGCCGATGCTTAAAAGCCTAGGGAAAGAGGGTTTCAATATTTAGCGCAGGTCTTCAACCTGTCTCTTCCACCTTTGTCATACCCGAGAAATGGAGAATAGCCAAGGTGGTCCCACTACTAAAGCCTGGTAAACCAGCTAACATAGGAGAGTCGTATCGTCCGATATCTCTCCTATTGCCAGTAGCAAAGACGCTCGAAGCCATTTTGCTCCCTTATTTCCAAGCAAATTTGCAACTAGCCTCCCATCAGCATGGCTTCAGAAAACTCCACAGCACAACCTCCGCGCTAAATGCCATTAGCACCCGGATAAATTGCGGTTTAAATCAAAACCCCCACCATAGAACAGTACTCGTAGCGCTAGACCTATCAAAAGCTTTTGATACGGTCAACCATGGCTCGTTACTGCAAGACCTGGAAGGGTCTAAACTTCCCCCATGTCTTAAAAGGTGGACCGTAAATTATCTGGGTGGTCGGCAGGCATCGGTGCTATTTAGAAACGAAACATCAAAGCCAAGGAGAATTAAACAAGGGGTGCCACAGGGTGGTGTCCTATCCCCCATTTTGTTTAATTTCTACATATCTAAGCTACCTTCACCACCGGAAGGAGTCACAATCGTTTCCTACGCCGATGACTGCACAGTAATGGCCACAGGCCCAGGCCCACAGATCGATGAGCTATGCAATAAAATAAACGGCTACCTCCCTGATCTCTCCAGTTTTTTCGCCTCGCGAAACCTGGCATTTTCACCGACTAAATCTTCCGCGACCTTATTTACAACATGGACGTCCCAAATGTCGACCATTTTGAACATCCACGTCGATGGCTCTACGCTACCGACTGTCCTACACCCCAAAATCTTGGGTGTGACGTTTGATCAGGATCTACATTTTGGTGAGCACGCAGCCGCAATTGTGCCGAGAATTCAGAGCCGTAAAAAAATCCTCAAATCCCTTGCTGGCAGTACCTGGGGAAAATATAAACAAACGCTCATGACTACATACAAAGCAATTAGCCAGCCGATTACGTGCTATGCGTCACCCATATTGTCGCCAAGCCTAAAAATTACCCACTGGAAGAAGCTACAGGCCTGCCAAAATACTGCTCTCAGAATTGCCACGGGCTGTCTTCTTATGTCCCGGACCACTGGGGCAACAGGTGCCAGGAGGGATGTAGATGTTGATGATTTCTAGGTTTGCATCGCCTGACCGGACAGATAGGCCTTGACGTTCTAAGACATTGTCCCTGCGGTCGATGCCAGGATCAAATATATAATATTGCACAGAGTGGTGTATGATAAACGCGAGGCCGCCGCGCTCATGCGATCTTTTCTGTGGACATTATACCCAGTTGCAGTGCAGATCTTGCTGTGAGTTTAGTCTCTTGAATCGCAGCAATGCGGATGTTGTGCCGCTTCATGAAATCGACTATCCCCGTAATCTTCCCAGCTAGTCCATTAAAGTTAAACTGCAGAATTCTGAAGTGCATGAGGGGAGACGTCGCCACTCTAGAAGTAAGTGACGGGTGACTACGCCTGGATTGAGGAAGGCCAGGACGCAACTGCTGTTGTGGCCCTGGGACTGGGCGTCCTTGGGCAAGCATGGGGTACCCGATTGGGGTTTGCGACCTGGCAACATGGCGCAATGAAACCCGTGGGGGTTGCCGTCGCGGAGACCAGAACATCTAGGAAAGTGGCAAACATATATATTCTGTGCTGGCAAACGGTGCAAACGGGGTCAGGGAATAAGATTTTGTTTCCCTGACCTACACGATTGCTGCCGGAAAAGAGGGGAGAAGACGGGGGTAGGGGCTGATGACAGCATTGCTACCGACTCTGCTACGAAGATAGTAGTTATTAGTGGTAGCAGATGTTTGAGTTGTTTGCGCCGCGGGGCGTGAGAAGCAGCGGGTAATAGTTGTGCCTTGCTGAGCAGCTGGGCTGCTGGAAGGTAGTAGGAGGGGAGGGGGCGCGCTAAGGCATAGACAACGGGACGCCCTTGGACGTGAACAGCAAGGAGCCACAAAAGATTTATAAAAGCTACGTGGACGTCGGGTTTTGGGATCAAGCGCAGAACAACCTGTCCGATGCCTTACACGAGTCACACTGAACAGAGTATGACAGTCCTAAAAATATCCTTTTCCGGCAGATTCAGCAAAACCATTTCTGAGGACAGGGGTCAGGAGATGATACCGGATTGGATACGATACCTTCCCGGAGCAAGAGAATATGGAGCAGTCCCGCTGCAAGGAGCCGCTGGGAGGATGACAATTTGTGGGAGGGACGCAACAAATTAAATGCGGTTACACTGAAATGACAGTCCTTGGTCGGGAAAAATCCCGAGTCGCACCGGTAAATAGCACCGACTGCCTAGGGAAGCGCTCCTCTTGTGCTTCCATCTTAGATGTAATCTGTGTCGACATTTCTGAAATACGCGTTTGGTGTGCTTCAATCTTCGATATTATGCGTGTCTCCTGTGATTCCATCTTGGATGTTAAACGTGTCTCTTGCGATTCCAGTTGGGATGAAATATATGTCTTCTGTTCTGCCAGTTGAGATTTTATATTTGTCTTTTGTTCTTCCAATTGAGATGACACTGTCGATGTATAAGCAGATATTGCAGCCAAAATTATGTTCAAGTGTGTGCTCGTAACTGTCTGTGAAGTTTCATTTTGCTCTCTATTTTTTGTTGTTGTCTCGTCCCCATTAGGATGAAATACATCATCGTCCCCATTAATTCCTTCCGACTCCATTGCCTCTCGTTGCCGTGCTTGAAGTTCGATCTTTTTTGCCGGTTGTATTCAATCCACGGTTCTCCAACTCCTTTTTCAGTTGCTGGATCCTTAATTCACTTAATTTTGCCATGTTCAAGTTGTATCCGGAATCTTCGGAATTTATTCAACAATTCCTCTTCTAACACCAATTGTAACGAATTTAGAAAAATTCCGTTTATTCCAAATCTTCTGCTAACGTTCGAATCGCTAAACTGTGAATAAATAACTCCAATATTCAATAACGCAAAAATGGTCTGTAGTAGACTACTTTGAAAGTACTTCACAATAACACTTAACTTCACAACCAATAGCGTGCTTAAATCAAGCTGATTCCGGACTATTCAGCTTCTGCTGCTTTTATACTCTCTTCCCAAATGTCTAGACGTTTCTTCTTCTAGAATCCTCTACCTGGCCACAAGCTATACGCGCGTTTATTTGTAGTGTGTAACCATATGGATGTGTATATGTGAGCGAAGTAGTAGCTGATATGCGTTTTTGAGTATCTCTCTGCTGCTTGTGTAATATTAGTGATGTGAGTATCACTTAGTGTTACTAATATTCGTCAAAATACTATTATCAACAAAAAACTATAAAAACACCATTTAAAATTTGTCGTTTTAAGTTATAATATTTAATTTTACTAAAGTTATGTATATTAAAAAGAAATAAAATAAATATGTAAATAATGAGCTTTGTAAAATCGCCATTATTTTGCTCAACTTCTTGGGGCTGGGATCACCAGAAAAACGCCGCCCTACGAAAATATTATTTGGTGGTTCTGGTTAACACTTATAAAGACAACTTTTCATTGCAAGGCCATTACAATAAAAAAATCCATAGGATATCACTCCACCCAAATATTCATACATTCTAACGCAGAGTGGTTTTCTATTTGTTGTTGGACAGCTAGGTACAGCTGGTAAGTTTTCTTTTAAAATATCGTGAATTTAAAGGCCCGGCTCCCCAAAGTTCCCCGTTTCCGGATTTCACGGTGAATTCCGGCTTCATTGATTACCCCGCTCGAACATGATCCTTCGAGCCGGATCTTGAAACATTTTTTCGTTTTAGGTAATAAAACCAGCTGCCATTAGTTTTTCTTTTTTGCCTCCACGTGTCCAACAACAAATTCATATCTTTCGTTTTTTTTCCAACAATGTTGCCTTCTTGAAACCTGTTCACCAACAATTGAGAAGTCCCATTGGAAATCAAACAAACCCATCATACCAAAATCTGTTGTGAATAGGCAGTGTAAGTAGAAGCTGCTTGTTTACCTTTTTGACATTCAATAGTTGCCCATTGCAAAACACAGATTTTAGGTAAGTTTTGCAGAAAAAATACAATAATATCTTGGTTTTTATTGTAAATTTGGGTGCCGCTATACGCCAGAATATTTCCAGGACGACACAGGAAAAGGAAGCACCCCGGAGCAACGGCAACGTGTTGGAGGTCACAATGACTGCAAACAAAGGAAGGTAACTGGTTCTTGGAAAAAGTATTGTAATTTACGTGTATATATAAACACCAAACCATAAACGGCATACGTTGCTTTTGAGCTTTTTATTCCCTTTTCAGCCTTCCGGCCACGGCATACCACCGTATAATCTACCGGGAAGGAGGATAGTGACAAGGGAATTCAATAATTAGTTGAGCGTTGACCAGTGCGCTCCGATTCAACAGAAGAGTGTGACCGGGACCACAATTAGAATACCGGTGCGATAAGTCTGTTAAGCGAACAGTCCCCACCGGTGGCTAGTGAATCATAAACCTTAGAAGTGACAGTGATTAACAGTCCCTGAGTAGCAGGGCAGTGCAGTGAAAAAGAGTGAGTCCACACCCGGTGCCTTAAAAGACGGTGAAAATACCCCAAAAAAGTAGAGTATCCCAGTAAAGGTGTATGTGCACAAAGTCCCTGAAAAAGCAGGACAGTGAGTCAAAAAAGGTGCCTTAAAAGAGGGTGAAAATATCCCACCAAAGCAGAGTATAAAAGAAAAGGTGTGTATGCGCAAAAGTCCCTGAAATCCGGGCAGTGATTCAACAAAGGGTGCCCTAAAAGAGGGTGAAACTACCCCAAAAAAGCAGAGTATACAAGAAACGGTGTATGTGGACAAACGTCCCTGAAAAGCAGGGCAGTGAGTCAACAAAGATGCCTTAAAAGAGGGTGAAAATACCCCATCAAAGCAGAGTATACAAGAAAAGGTGTGTGTGCGCAAAAGTCCTTGAAAATCAGGGCAGTGAATAAACAAAATTGCCATAAAGGAGGGTGAAAGGCTCTGAGAACGCTCATGAGCCAAATTTGACAAAGCGAAGCTTTTTTTTTAATAATCCAGATGTAAAGATTGACTTATTGTTGGGTTAAATCTTAAATCTAGTGTAACTTTTCGGTAAACGAGGCTGTAAGGCAACAGCAACCCTCCCACTGCATGCGTGAGCCGATACGGAGTCATCAGACGGTAGAAGACCCGCTACGGTTAAAAATATCAGGCGGTCAGCCATAAAAGGGTATACAATAGCAGGAAAACGTTTGGGACCTAAAGGCCAGGTAAGTAATTTATATTAAACTCACCTTCCCACGTCTATCTGTGTAGATATCAGCCAAAACGAGCGGCCCACTGCTGTTGGAATCTGCAAGCAAATCACAACGTTTAGAAGGCCCACGCGGACGGCGCACTGCTTTTGGAATCTTTCAGCAAATCTCATCTCATTGTATTGATTTCGTTGTAAGCGGACGTGTTTTCGCAGTGTCATGGGGTGCGCGCTTTATTAATACGTTTTTATTTCAACAATATATCCAATACGTTCTTTTTAAATCTTTCATGAAAATGAAATGCCAAAGTTTAATAGCACGAATCTCAAAATTGTAAGTCCTTAAAGGAAAATAGATAAACCCACCATTAAGTATACCGAAATAATCAGGATGAAGAGCTGAGTTGATTTAGCCATGTCCGTCTGTCTGTTTGTATACATACTAGTCTCTCAATTATTGAGATATCTTAATAAAATTTAGTGAGCGGGTGTATTTAGATGCCCGATTAGACATTTGTCGGAACCGGCCGGATTGGACCACTATAGCATATATCCTCCCTACCACCGATTTTTCAGAAAAAGAGGATTTTTGTCATATCTTCCTCAATTTATCATATTGAAGCTTCAACCATCATCATATGCTTTCGTATATTGCACATATTATTGTCTGAAAAAATGGATGAGATCGGTATATATATAGTATATATCCCCCACAACCGATTGTTCAGATAAGAAACTTTTTGTAATTACTGCCCCATTTTAAGAGCTAGAGGCTTCAAATTTCAACGAATGCCTACGTATATGGCATATATTGTTGTCTGAAAAAATCATGGAGATCGGTGGTATATATCTAATCTAATATCTAATATATATTATAAATGGGAAAGTTTGGATATTTGGATGTCCAGACGTTTGTCTTTGTGCCTCAATCACGCAAGAACGGCTGGACGGATTTGGTGAAATTTTGCACACATATAGCCAATAGTCTAGAAGGATCTATAGGCTATATATTTTTTCAAATTGGGGAGGTCCCCGCCCCATAGGAACAGTTATAATTAAATGATTATATTTTTTCGTCTTTGTTACTGAATCACGCCAGAACGGCTATACGGATTTTGATGAAATTTGGGACACAGACAATAGTCTACTAGCGAAATTTTTTTTCGAACATGGAAAGGGGGATGGGTCCCACGACCCCTTCGAAAAATTACTTTTTAATAATTTTTACATATTATAACTTTACATTTATTGATCTTCACCAATATTACAAACTCAATACGTCAAATAAGTCAAGGGCTTACAAAATGAGCAGTGACACCCTCCGTCCCCCCTCCCCCTTCCCTCCTTTTCTCCCCCTCCGGTGTAGAATTTATAAATTGTTATAACTCAATATAAATGTTCTCCTAAATGTATAATTTTTGGTATCTGGCTCATACAATTTGGAAAAACGATCGGTGGTGCTCTCCGCCTCCTTCCGCCATCCGCCCTCCTTCAATTGTTTTTATTAGCACGCTTTTATTAGCTTTACCTGTGTTTCTTTTTAACTTTTCATTCGCTCCAACGCGCCTTCTGCCTTTTTAACATGGTTTTATAATTAGCTTCACTTTTTTGTAATCCCGTTAGTGTCATATCGAGACCCTTCCGGGATCATTTCTGGATGGTTTTCGGGATCCGTCAGGGTCATTTCGGGACTTTTTCGGTACTATTTCGGGATGATTTTGGGACCATTCCGGGATAATTTCTGTATAGCTTTCCGTTCTGGATCCGTTCTGGATCCCGTCGGGGTATTTTCGGGACTATTCCGGGATCATTTCGGGACTATTTTGCAATAATTAGGAGACCCTTCCGGCATCATTTCTAGATGGTTTTCGGGATCCGTCCGGTATCCCGTCAGGGTCATTTCGGAATTGTTAGGGGGATTATTTGAGGACCTTTCCGGCATCATATCTGGATAGTTTTCGGGATTTGTACGGGAACCCATCGGGGTAATTTCGGAACTTTTTCGGGATAATTTGGGAACCCTTTACGGGTCATTTCATGATTTTTTCTGTATTATTTCGGGATCATT
Source organism: Eurosta solidaginis (assembly GCA_029619165.1). Classification (NCBI taxonomy): domain Eukaryota; kingdom Metazoa; phylum Arthropoda; class Insecta; order Diptera; family Tephritidae; genus Eurosta; species Eurosta solidaginis. The sequence continues at coordinate 6,016 of JARSSU010001814.1, read as the reverse complement.
TGGGGGACCCTTCCGGCATCATTTCTGGATGGTTTCGGGATCCGTCCGGGATCCCTTCAGGGTCATTTCGGGATTGTTAGGGGGATTATTTGAGGACCTTTCCGGCATCATTTCTGGATAGTTTTTCGGGATCTGTACGGGAACCCATCGGGGTAATTTCGGAACTTTTTCGGCACTATTTCGGGATCATTTGGGAACCCTTTAGGTGTCATTTCATGACTTTTTCTGTATTATTTCGGGATCATTTGGGGACCCTTACGGCAACATTTCTTAATGGTTTGCCGGTCCATCAGGGTCATATCGGGACCATTTTGGGATCATTTGGGGACCCTTCCGAGGTCATTTCTGGATCCTTCCGTGATGGCGTAGGAGTCATTTCGAGATATTTTTGTTACTTTTTCGTGATAGTTTCGGGACCCCTTCCGGGATCATTTCTGTATGGTTTTCGCGATCCGTCGTGGATCACCTCGGGGTCATTTCGGAACTTTTTCTGGACTATGTCAGGATAATTTAGCAACCCTTCCTGGATATTTTCTGGCTGGTTTTTGAGATCCGTCCAGGAGCACGTGAGGGTCATTTCGGAACTTTTCCGGGACTATTTCGGGATCATTTTGGTACCCTTCAGGGATCATTTCTGCGTGGTTCTCTGGATAAGTCTAGAATTGTGTCGTCGTCATTTCGGGTTTTTTGGGCTATTCCGGGAACTTTTGGAGACCTTTCCGGGGCATTTGTGGACGGTTTCGGGATCCGTCCACGATATCGTCGGGGTCATTTCGTGGCTTTTTCTGGATAATTTCGGGATCGTTTGGCGATCCTATCAGGTTATCAGCACATTTAGATCTTTTTTTTACTCAATTACAAAAATAAAATGCATTAGACAGAAAAAATTGTTGAAACAGATAACTTGATAAGCAGGCTAACGTGAATAACCCATATATTTCATTTTCTCCTTGCGGACGGGGCCGCGGGTAAAGGCTAGTATATTATAAATGGGAACGTTTGGATATTTGGTTGTCCAGACGTTTGTCTTTGTGCCTCAATCACGCAAGAACGGCTGGACGGATTTGGACGAAATTTTGCACAATAGTCTAGAAGGATCTATAGGCTATATATTTCTTCAAATTGTGGAGGTCCCCGCCCCCTAGGAACAGGTATAATTAAATTATTATATTTTTTCGTCTTTGTTACTGAATCACGCCAGAACGGCTACACGGATTTTGATGAACTTTGGGACACAGACAATAGTCTACTAGCGCTTTTTTTTCGAACATGGAAAGGGGGTGGGGGTCCCACAACCCCTTCGAAAAATTACCATAATTTTTAAATATTATAATTTTACCTTTATTGAACTTCACCAATATTACAAACTCAATACGTCAAATAATTCGAGGGCTTACAAAATGAGCAGTGACACCCTCCGTCCCCTCCCCCTCCCTCCTTCTCTCATCCTCTGCTGTAAAATCTATAAATTGTTATAACGCAATATAAATGTTCTCCTAAATGTATAATTTTTGGTATCTGGCTCATACAGATCGAGATCTAAACAATTTGGAAAAACGATCGGTGGTGCTCTCCGCCTCCTTCCGCCATCCGCCCTCCTTCAATTGTTTTTATTAGCACGCTTTTATTAGCTTTACCTGTATGTTTCTTTGTAACTTTTCATTCGCTCCAACGCGCCTTCTGCCTTTTAACATGGTTTTATAATTAGCTTCACCTTATTTGTAATACCGTTAGGGTCATATCGAGACCCTTACGGGATCATTTCTGAATGGTTTTCGGGATCCGTCCGGTGTCATTTCGGGACCTTTTCGGGACTATTCCGGGATCATTTCGGGACCATTTTGCAATCATTAGGGGACCCTTCCGGCATTATGGTTTTCGGGATCCGTCCGGGACCTCTTAAGGTTCATTTCGGGACTATTAGGGGATCATTTGAGGTCCTTTCCGGCATCATTTCTGGATAGTTTTCGGGATCCGTCCGGTATCCCGATGGGGCCATTTCGGGACTATTTCGGTATCATTTGGGGTCCCTTTCGGTATCATTTCTGTAGGGGTTTCGGGATTCGTCCGGGATCCAGTCGGGGTCATTTCGGGACATTTCAGGATCATTTGGGGTCCCTTCCGGCATCATTTCTGGATGGTTTTCGGGATCCGTCCGGGATCCCGTCGGGGTCATTTCGGGACTTTTTCGGAATCATTTGGGGTCCCTTCCGGTATCATTTCTGTAGGGGTTTCGGGATTCGTTCGGGATCCAGTCGGGGTCATTTTAGGACTTTTTCGGAATCATTTGGGGTACCTTCTGGCATCATTTCTGGATAGTTTTCGGGATCCGTCCTTGATCCCGACGGGGTCATTTCGGGACTATTTCGGGATCATTTGGGGTACCTGTCGGCATCATTTCTGGATGGTTTTCGGGATCCGTCCGGGATCCCGTCGGGGTCATTTCGGGACATTTCAGGATCATTTGGGGTCACTTCCGGCATCATTTCTGGATGGTTTTCGGGATCCGTCCGGGGTCCCGTCAGAGCCATTTCGGGATTATTAGGGGATCATTTGAGGACCTTTCCGGCAGCATTTCTGGATAGTTTTCGGGATCCGGACGGAGTCATTTCAGGACTATTTCGGGATCATTTGGGGTACCTACCGGCATCAGTTTTGGATAGTTTTCGGTATCCGTCCGGGATCCCGTCGGGGTCATTTCGGGACATTTCAGGATCATTTGGGGTCCCTTCCGGCATCATTTCTGGATGGTTTTCGGGATCCGTCCGGGATCCCGTCGGGGTCATTTCGGGACTTTTTCGGAATCATTTGGGGTCCCTTTCGGTATCATTTCTGTAGGGGTTTCGGGATTCGTCCGGGATCCAGTCGGGGTCATTTCAGGACTTTTTCGGGATCATTTGGGGTACCTTCTGGCATCATTTCTGGATAGTTTTCGGGATCCGTCCTTGATCCCGACCGGGTCATTTCGGGACTATTTCGGGATCATTTGGGGTACCTACCGGCATCATTTCTGGATGGTTTTCGGGATCCGTCCGGGGTCCCGTCAGAGCCATTTCGGGATTATTAGGGGATCATTTGAGGACCTTTCCGGCAGCATTTCTGGATAGTTTTCGGGATCCGGACGGAGTCATTTCAGGACTATTTCGGGATCATTTGGGGTACCTACCGGCATCAGTTTTGGATAGTTTTCGGGATCCCGTCGGGGTCATTTCGGGTCTTTTTCGCGACAAATACGGGATCATTTGGGGGACCCTTTCGGTATAAACTCTGGATGGTTTTCGGGATCCGTCCGAGATCCCGTCAGGGCCTATTAGGGGATTATTTGGTGTACTTTCGGGCATCATTTCTTGATGGATTTCAGGATCCGTTCGGGATTTCGTCGGGGCCATTTCGGGACGTTTTCTCAACTAATACGGGATAATTTGGGGACCCTTTCCGCATCATTTCTGGATGGTTTTCGGAATCCGTCCGGGATCCCGTCAGGGTTGTTTCTTGACTATTAGGGGATCATTTGAGGAACTTTCCGGCATCAATCTGGATAGTTTTCAGGATCCGTCCGAGATCCCGACGGGGTCATGTCGGGACTATTTCGGGATCATTTGGGGTATTTTCTTGCAACATTTCTGGATGGCTTTCGGTATCCGTCCGGGATCCCATCAGGGTCATTTCGGGACTATTAGGCGATCATTTGGGGACCCTTCCGGCATCATTTCTTAATGGTTTGCCGGGTCCATCAGGGTCATTTCGGGACCATTTTGGGATCATTTGGGGATCATTCCGAGGTTGTTTCCGGATCCTTCCGTGATGCCGTAGGAGTCATATCGAGATATTTTGTTACTTTTTCGGGATAGTTTTGGGATCCTTCCGGGATCGTTTCTGTATGGTTTTTCGCGATCCGTCGTGGATCCCTCGGGGTCATTTCGGAACTTTCTTTAGAGTATGTCAGGATAATTTAAGAACCCTTCCTGGATATTTTCTGGATGGTTTTTGAGATCCGTCGGGAGCCCGTGAGGGTCATTTCGGAAATTTTCCGGTACTATTTCGGGGTCATTTTGTACCCTTCAGGGATCATTTCTGTGTGGTTCTCTGGATAAGTCTAGAATTGTGTCGTCGTCATTTCGGTTTTTTGGGACTATTCCGGGAACTTTTGGAGACCCTTCCGGGGCATTTATGGACGGTTTCGGGATCCCTCCGCGATATGGTCGGGGTCATTTCGTGGCATTTTCTGGATAATTTCGGGATCAGTTTGGGATCTTATCAGGTTGTCAGCACATTTAGATCTTTTTCTTACTCAATTACAAAAATAAAATGCATTAGACAGAAACATTTTTTAAAACAGATAACTTGATAAGCAGGCTAACGTGAATAGCCCATATATTTCATTTTCTCCTTGCAAACGGGGCCGCGGGTAAAGGCTAGTAGTATATATATGGTGGTATATATAGTACATATTGTCACGGATGTTAGCATCACTAAATTATCCCATCACTAAGGCGATGCTAAGGCCATGCCAAGCAGTATTTACGTTAATAATCAAATCAAGTATACACATATATAAGGCAGCCCAGAGAGATGTCACACACAGATGCATTTACTTATACGCCTATATGCGCGCGAGAGACTGTAAACTACAAACATTCACATCAATAATTCAATCTTTATGTATCTACATAAACGAATAAATAATTGCGTCTACACATATGTACCATGTACGAATACGAGCAGCGGAGAGTCAATGCGCAAACACATGCATATATCTGAGAAGTTTGAGAGCTAATGGACTAGTAGATTCTGGAAGCATGTATAAAATTGTGCAATTTTAGTTATAGCTGAGAAGTTTGAGAGCTCATGGACAATGCTAGTACATTCTGGAAAAATGCGAACGAGGAAACCAAAGGGTATAAAAGGCAACAGATGAAGAGGCGCTGTAATTCAGTTTGATTTGAGTTGTCAAGCAGTTTGATTAAGACGATATCTAGCGAGCAATAGCAGTGTTATTTTGAATAGTAGAGTTTCATTGGCTATCAATCAGTGTGGTTATTAAGCAAGCTATTCGTTGCACAGTTTGTTATTGTGAAGTACTTTAATAAAGGCCATTTTGCATTATTACAAATTGGAGTTATTTATTCAACAGTTTAGTGATTCGAACTAGCAGAGGATTGCAAATAAGAGGATTTGCAGCAAATTCGTTACAATTGGTGTCAGAAGAGAATTGTTGAATAAATTCCAAAGGACAACAAGGACATGGCAAAGTTCAGTGAATTGAAGATCCAGTAACTAAAGAAGGAGTTGGAGACCCGTGGATTGAATACAAGCGGCGTTAACTTGAACTTCAGGCACGGCTACGAGAGGCAACGGAAGCAGAAGGAATTGATGTGGAAGAGTATGTCTTTCATCTTGATGGCGAGGAGACAACAAAATTGAAGAGAAAAACGAAACATCGCAAACGCTTACCAGCACAGACTTGAACGTGATATTGGCTGCAATATCTGCACAAACGTCGACAGTAACATCGAAAATTGAAGCACAAGAAACACGTATTTCAGAAATGTCGACACAATTTCTTCACAACTGGAATCGCAGGAAAACCCGTATAACATCCAAGATGGAAACTCAACTGGAAGAACAGAAGACATATATGGCATCGCAACTGGAATAACAGAAGACATATATGATATCTCAGTTGGCTCAGCAGTTGAAAGCGCAAGAGGATCGCATATCATCGCAGTTGGAGGGTTTTAGTGAACGACAAGATAAATGGAGCTGAGATGGATGCTTTGAAAGATCGGATTCAGCAGTTACAGTTAAATCGTCCAGCAGTTTCAGCGAGTAATCCAAGGGTAAAACACCATCCTTTACGGTTCTGTTCCTTTCCAGTTCTTTAAGACTACAGTTGAGAGACCACAGCAGTGAAAACAACTGAATGTGGAAGATAAAGTTGCCGCACTCTTTTGTAGCATTGAAAGGACCAGCTGCCGAAATTTTCCCTGGTTGTTCTATGCATTTTTTTTGATGT
>JARSSU010001811.1:0-73782 GCA_029619165.1 Eurosta solidaginis | reverse complement strand
CCAAATTCACTCGTCAGCCCCGAGCGAGGGCACACAGAACACACTAACGCTAGAACACGGATCCTGCCACAGAATATGCAATTCACGAAGACACATATTTGAGATATAGATCACAGGTACGCGATACGTCGCGTCTCACCAAGGGTAGTACACGATCTTAAGAATCAGTAAAACGAGGTCACAGCAACCCTGCTGCGATCCCAATAGGCTTATACTATTACATAGCCTTGGCTGGCTCTTGAAGAGAAGAGTAACCTGAGTAGACATAAGTCATTTTGCATCAAAATCTTACAAATCCATAACCCATCTAGCTTTCCATCAAATCATTAATCTTACTTTCCTCTCGTTTCGAGACTCCGAGGAAACTGCATTTACATTAAAACAAAAGTGAGATGAGACGATGTAATGACCCTATGTAGTAGCGTAGAAAATAAAAGATGGTTACTAACACTGAGGTATGCCAAGACAGTTGGTCCTATAATCGACAGAGTAAGGATGGGGTACTCACACACCTTTTACTGTCTAATTACGCGAGCACGGAAATCTAAGTTACGTTTCTTTCCTTTTTTTATGAATGAAATTCTCAAATTTTTAGCGTTAAGGCACAATATGCGATGTCAGTAGATATGCTAGGAAACAACATGGTGTTACGCCTACAAGCAGTGCATGATCTACTGAACTTTGCCAGGCGCCTTTATTCCCACACACACTGAGTCCCACAGGGACTTCTCAAAATGTGTAACATAAATTTAATCATGGTTCGATCAAGTTTTTGTAGTGTAAGGACACATCTCTGCTAATTAACATATATCTTACACCACTAGCTACTCTATAGTTATCGACAATATCTTCAGCAGGTTAACCCAAGCGACGCACTATACTCCCCAGTCGAAGACATAAACACTATCAAGCGTGTATTTAATAAAAGAGTTTCAACATACCAATGTGGTTTTCTACCACAGATTTTTTGTGCTGCTGAAATCGTCAGTAAAGTAATCTCTCCAGGATACAGACAAATCGTTGTTGTCATCCTTTGAAAACGACCATGCTTATGATCTTGAAGTGACTGTCTACTACTAAATGTTCGTTGAACATCTAACAATTATTAGTAAAAATGTGAGAAATAATATTGGCACTTGCATATGTGTTTAAACAACACCTACCGCTCCCTTCAGTGCACTAACATGTAGCGCATTTCGCATATCAATTCCAAACAACGTACAGCTATTTCTGAAATCACGTTAAATCATCACAAGTATTTGCATGAAGATATCCAACGCATCATCAGGAGCCAAACACACACACACATATATAGTATGAATACATAAAATATACAAATATGTCGGCCATCGATGAATTTATTTGACGCAAACAATGCTGAACTACATCTCCAGTGTTGCAGCATAGCAAAAGAGCAAAACAAGAGCTCGGCGAGGGAACGGATTGAACGAAAATGTCTTCGAAGATGTTTAGACTCTTAATCCCTACAGTCGCAACTTACTGGCACTGCATGGAGTAAGTGAGGTATTGTAAGAGGATATGAACGTCATACAGCGAAAAAAACCATCGCTATTGTTGGAGTTCCTGGTGGCGTCGGAAGTGTACGGCTGATATGTTACGAGATGTGGTGAGTTGGAAACACTATATATATTAGAGACTATATGATACAGTTGACGTGGCAATATCGAATCGACTCTTTTTCACGGGACCCGATCAAGCAGGTTTATCCACAGATGGAAGCAGCGGCGCGTACATTGAGCTCCATAAACCCTGATGTTAATATCGTAACGTCACACACTGCACACATACTACTGTGGAATCATTGTGTGATAATTCTTAAATACTCATAGCCATGCTGGTATCACAATCAATACGCCGGTCGAGCTGGTTTTCACAGTATCGTGTAGACAATTTTGAAGCACGCGCATGGCCATGGTGGTAATACAAATTCAAATACGCCGTAAGTCGATCCTAGGTTTTAAGTTGTGTAGACAAATTTTGAAGCACGCATGGCCATTACTACGGCATGCACATGAAGCTCACTTGAATTGGTTGGACAATCCAGTGTATCTGAGAATGTGTCCCCGTTTCAGAGGTGGCATATACAATTTAGACGTCCTGGCGAAACTGCTTGCGTCGCATCTTCTTTTGGGGTTTGTGGCAACGCACCACTTGTTGTAGCAGAAACATATTATGAGCGTACATTGACACAACGTGAAGGGCGTATGTGCCGGCTCCTTTACCACTACAAGGTATAACAGCTGGATGTACTCAAAACTAACACATACCTTACACTTTAAATATCTACACTAAATTTTGGTGAAGTATCATGACTATTTGGGTATTATACTGCAAGAATGAATTGCTTTCTTCCCTCGTATGAGATTTACAGACCACCTCCACACAGGTGATGAGCGACCTGTCAGGACCGTGACACGACAAAGGAATATCAGGCGCGTCCTAAAGCAGTGTCATTAAAGAGGACGTTGGAGCCATATATGACACAAATGATGGGGTGGTCATCGAGCTTGTGGATGACTCGCCTGACGTAGAATATAATAGATTCGATTGCATACGGTGTGTCTGTGGAAGTAATATTGCAGATGGCTCTGCGTTTAGCTTATGATAGCATCTGTACAAGACGAGATCCGCAGATATGTGCTGTGTGTAGCTGTTCTCTGGAAATACGGATCGGTAGATTTAGATGAATTATTTGCCCAAATGCAAGGCGTTATAGGTTAAGTGTTGTATTTCTAAAAGAGATGATACACCTAGCATTAAATAAGTAAAACATGCCGGTCGGAATGACCATTACAATATTCATTGACATGGTACGCATTCGTGACCCTCCTTTGGATTACCAACATACAGCGGTCTACACTTTTCGCATTGATCACCTTTTTATTATTATGACATACTAAGCAGACATCCAAACGATCTGGACCTTCACAATTCGAGTGACCATTAATAAACATTGTATGCTACAATTAGCGCCAACATAACCAAAATCACATGTGCAATTATCAGGCTTAATACATTGCCTCGTACGCAACCCTGACTACAAACTGGCGACACATGTGCCATTCTCATCACGATATCCCCACACCCATTGACATGTATAGCCAACTTCTGTATCGATACAGCGTTCCGATATGGATTACAATTGTGATGACCACTCTCGCATCTCACTCTCTGCAGTGACACTTAACATAATGCCATGAGACAACATCAGCTGGTGTTAATGTGTGTATTACGGCATGAAGTATAAATGAGATCGCAGGTAGAACCACGAAGATCTTCTTGTTTATTCTCCAGAGAGCCTTCCGTGCAAACACCATCACCATTATAACCATCACGCGCAGCCCCAACCACAATGCGCATGCTCCAAACAGGAAGAACAATGATCGTACCCATTACATGGCTCTGACAATGTGTAGTCTCATCGTTTCTAATACGAGGCCACAACACCACCAGCGCAGAGTAAAGGTTGGTGATTGTGGTGAAATGCAGCTATTCAACATAGTGGACCATTTACAATCTTTAGGATTCTCATCATCGTTCGTCGACAAACAAGTGCTGCAGCTCTTATAAATCTGACATGGCATTGGGCATGGCCAATTATAACGATATTGATTTGTTCAACCAATTCTTGTTATGCATTCGATAGTACCCAATTCACGTTGTGCCCATTCACAGTTCTCATTCATTACACAAACTTCACAGTGCAGTATATGACATTGAGGCTGCGGGCAGAGATTCAGCAAACCACGCTAATTTCTTTACTACACCAAGTGCTATGACGTTCAACAATCCACACCTGCCGGCACGCAACGTCCTTTAATTGCCACATTCGTCACACCACTGACAAATAGGTGTAGTCTCGATGTGCGTCGGCCATGAGGCAAGACAAGCGCAACAAGTACTAAAAGTGGAACAATACGACGCGCCATCCATACATCATCACATGCAGCGCCGTTATTATAAATCAATGTACCATTATGATATTCACATACGCCAGCATCACCTTCGCTGTAGCAATACGATGCTGAACTGTATGTGCCTGTGACTGTGCAAAAGCTACAACCCTTATGATGCCGGCACAAATATTTGCTAGCGCCCCACACTTGACAAATATCATCGGGTAAATAAATGCGTGTGACATGGGATTGTGCGGCGCTACCATCCCAACGCCTATATATAAATTACGTTGCTCTCGTGACCGATCGAAATTGCTTCAGCGTACGTGGAATGCGGCAGCCTACCAACAAACATGTACATCCTCTGTTAGACGTATCCATTGATTTCAATCATATATATAAGCTACAAGTACATCGCTAGCTTCATAAGGTTGCGTTCGTCCACCATAGACAATCATATATTCTCGGTTGTGGCGGCCGAATGAAAATAACGTGCGCGTGGCCGCATTGCATCAGGGACGCATGAGTTCTTTGAATGTCGGCAGTTCTGTCCAGTCATTTTTTGTAAATTAAGCGCATACAGTTTATTCTGTGGCTCTACTGCCGAGTACACACCAACACATAGAGTATATGCGCATCTGCTTGATACACCGTGCTATGGACCATAGAGCACTGGCATGCGCATACCAATGCAAGCAGCTGCTCCAACCCGTTACCAGACGTGAATATTCGTGCATACAATCGCTTCACAGTACATAGTACCTGCCATCACCAATACTGAAACTAGAAAAGGCAAAAGTAAAGAAGTTAGAAAATGTACAAAACACTAAAAACGGAACGATACCGCATACTTACCCATCCACTGTTCTGCATCTCCACCACCAGTCACCTGAAAAAGAAAAGAAAATTTATTAAAAATCTGAAATAACATAAAAAATAGTTATTGAAATAAAATTATTGCAAAATGTTTTACTACTTACCCTTGTGTCCAGCAACGCGTAAAATTCCACATGAATGAAGCAAAAACGGTAAAATAAATCTTTCGATTCATTTTTGTTTTTGCTTCATTCTCTATACTGAAAGGCATATTTGTAACCAACGTATTGTACATATGTATGTATGTATGCCTACTTGGTTCGGCATATTCTATTAGTGCTGCATCAAATGACGCACACTGATACCGAAAACCCGCAAAAGGAACAAAATCGGGATCGGCTTTTTTGACCCGGGCAGTCCCAAAACATACTTACGCACAAAAAATAAAGGCAAACACCTCCTTAAAAAATTAATTGCTCTCAGTTACAAACACAACCAAAAAAAAATTTATGATTTTTTGATTTTTTTTGCCGTCGGTACTGCCTGTTTTTTGGCGGGGGGGCAGGAATTGTTGTTCTTCAACAACAAACAATCACAAACAGTCATTATAAGGGCTCGGTACAAAAACAATCCGAGTCCCGAAATTAAAGAATCCCGACAAGACAAAATCCCGAAATGGGAAAAGTGAAACTGTTTCTACCGGCCTAGTGTGCTACTGCCCCAGTGACCTAGTTTCTTTCAAGGGCAAGCAAGTACCTGTATGTATATATATATACTCGCACACCACAAATTCACCATACCAGCTGTCAGCGAACCAATAAATACACGACAGGGCTGCATGCAATCTAATAATGATACGTGCAGATAGAACGCGTCGTGAAGAACGCATCGCCAATCTGCATGTAAGCACCGGCAGTTGGTACATTTTCCAATTTAATTACGATGTTCGCTATTCGTCATGAGCTGTCGCACAAAATTAAATCAATACCGTCGTTAGCCTCTACGGTTCGTTTTAAACTCGGTTTATTCATATATTTTAACGTAGGTTTGTTAATAAAACACCACGCGTATCACGAAAACAAGTAATTTTGCGCGGGTGGCTTGGAATCACGTCCGCTCCAACCTCCCACACACCGCTGGTTTTTGTTGAAACACATAAGCTGCTCGAAATCACAGCACCAAATACTTTGCAAAAAACGCTCTCGTCACTCCACGCTCATTGACTAGTCATCTTACGGTGATGGGTTATCTTCGTAGTCACATTTGCATGGTCGTGGGTAGGGTTTGTGACCAGGTGTTTTGTAGGGTAATAATATAATACACAACTGACGAAATGCATGCGCTGCAGCGAAAAACGCGCATCACCCAACCACCTCACGGCCACTCGCCCTGGTACATCCATAAAAATGCCACAGTCGCCCTGAGAGCGACACGACACGTTATACGCTGGAACGGAGACCTCGGCCTCTTCGTCCAGCCCAGAAAAACCTCAAAACCATCGAGTCTGGAACGGAGACCTCTGCCTCTTCGTCCAACCAACAAAAAAAACCGCAAATCTGGAATGGAGACCTCGGCCTCTCCATCCGGAACGACAAAAACCACAGAATAACAAAAAATGGTGCCAATCTGGAACGGAGACCTCGGCCTCTTCGTCCAGCCTTACTGGCCATCGACTATACACCTATTACATTCTGAATTTCTATATTTAAGAATTATGTATAATTCAATGGCAAGAAATATTCACTTACATCTGTTCATCACCGTTAACTTTTATCATCCTAGCTTAGGTGGCATGCTAGGCAAGTCGGAAAGGATTCCCGGCCATTTTGCGTCGCAGACGAACTCCTCATTTAGATTAAGTTTAGTGTGTAAGTCTTATAATAATTTTTCTCGTTTCAGCGGAGGTCATTGGCGAAAAAACGATGTTGCGTATCGCAAGGGGGGGCCGGCATGTTTAGGCAGGATGCCTAACTTTTCCGCATCTGATTGCGACCCCCCCAATGCAACTCTGCAAATCGATACTCGAATTAATTTATAACCACCCACACCATCACCCTCATGCATGTGCATGCATGTACATGCGCGTGTATGAGTGCTTTTTGTCAGCACTCATGCATATGCATGTCGGGGTTGATGTGTGGGTGCCTTTCCCCTCCAAAACGGAGGATTTTGCGGGTCAACGGTGTAGCTTGCTATACAACCGGCCTCTTTGATTTCAACAGCCAACCAGCACGCATCTGCCGCCAACGATCTCTGCCGTTTATCAAAGGTAATATTAATTCCTGTATATTTAATACCTACCAATAAATATAACAGCTTTATTATAACGAGAAATCTCGTCATCTCCTATTTATTTTCAAACACACCCGTTCTTTGAGATCGACCCGGTGCGCCCACCTCTCCAGGATTAGACGCACACCGGCCGAACAGCATAGTAAATATAAGTATTGAAGTCATGAGCCTGGGCATTCGCGCAATTTTAGTGACGTAAATTGCATGGCGCCAGCGCCAATGCGGTGCCAGCGCAATGGTAGCTCATTGACGAAATGACTCCAAGCGAATTTTTGATGCTACTTAGTAGTGAGTGCGTAGTACATTTTACTTGCGCTATTGAGTGAAACGACTTTTGTGTGTCAGGCACGAGTTTGGTGTTATTGGCGCTACTGGCAATGATGACACTGAGCTGTTGACGGTAGCGCTGGTAGTTCAGATTTTGAATCAGAGAAAGAATTGATGACCCGTGTAAATTATTATGGCTTTGGCCGTGTAAATTATTATGGTGTATTTGTATATTTTAGATTTAATGCACAATTAATATATGTGTGTTTGAGCGGCCAAATAATAACAGTAGTATTGCTAAAGTGCTGCTTAGTTGATGGAATGTCGCTAATTTCCTAGCGATGATCAGCAGATTGTCAATATTTCGTTCAACGGATGCGCGAAATTGCCACATCTGCTCAAATTTTCCAAGATTTTCCATTCTTGATTTAACTTAAGCTGTTATGCCAATATTTTTCAGCCAGCTTTTTTCAAATAGGTAATTTTTCCAAAAGCAAAATAAATTACAGAAAAGATTACAGAGTTAAACAGCCTTAAAAATTCAGCTATGTTGGTTATACACAGAAATACAACAGAGGGTTGTGTCTCCGCTTTTCGCAAGCGTTGAGATTCACCACGCGTGACACGCGTGATTCACCACGTCCAAATATCACAATCCACGGATAGGTACCGGCGTGTTTGTATGGGACTTAGGCTGTTATGCCAAAGTAAATACAAATCTTTACCGATAACTGTGTTATCGATTAATTTATCGAATTCTAACAAAGTAATATTGCATTGTCATCGGAGTTATACATGTTTGCAAAATTTCAGCTCAATCGGACACCGGGAAGTGTATCAAATTTAACTTGCAAGATTCCATTACAGACAACAAAAGTGAAACTAAATAAAAGCTTATAATAATAATATAACAAGGGCGTGTGGCACTCGGGGATTTCCGCGGTAAAGCTATTGCATATTATCAACTTATGCTACTATAATATTTATGCAACATTTTGTTTTCTTTTGTCAGTGATTTGCATCAGATGGCGCAACACTGAATAAATATAGTTGGTAAAAAGGAATAGAAGTAGCAAATTTGCCAGTCAAACAAACCACCGCTGTATAGCCAAATGGTTAGCGCAGCATGCCTAAAGCGTACTGATGATGAAGGCTTAGCACCCTTCGAAATGGATCTATCTGCTCAGCTATGGCAGGTTGTCTGAAAAATTTTCTACTTACTATTCCAAAAACAAAATACAATTTTTCAAATTTAGAAAAATTAAAAAATAACAATAATTATCATTAGAAAAAAATTATTGTTCTGGCCTTGAGCTCGATTCGAACTTTGAATGATTTATCAATAGGCCGATAAAAACAAAAACAATTGTTAAAGTTAAAGTTAAAAATAAAGTTAAATTTAAATTTAAATTTAAAGTTAAAGTTAAAGTTAAATTTAAAGTGAAAGTGAAAGTTAAAGTTAAAGTTAAAAATAAGGTTAAAGTTAAAGTTTAAGACAAAACTTGAATTAATATCAAAGAAAGCAAAATGTCGCATAAATATTATAGTAGCATAAGTTGATAAAATGCAATAGCTTTACCGCGGCAGCCCCGAGAGCCACACGTCCTTTTTTTTAACTTTAACTTAAACTTAAACTTAACTTTAACTTTAGCTTTAAATTTAACTATAACTTTAACTTTAAAGTTAAATGAAAATTTAAAGTTAAAGTTACAGCTAAAGTGAAAGTTAAAGTTAAAGTTAAAAATAAAGTTAAAGTTAAAGTAAAAAATTTAATGAGCTGATAGGCCTTAGTTAAATAAAACACAATATTTAAAGTTGTGTTTTAGTTTTACTTCGTCGATATTTCGATTTCAGTCTGAAATCATCTTCAGGCTAAAGCTAAAGACAAGGATTTCCGGTCATAAGTCCAATATAAAGCTTAGAAACAATGCTTCGGACAATAAGACGGTCTTGACAGCGCATTGTAAGGATACTGGTCACTATCCTGACTTCAAAAATGTTTCTATTTTGGATATTGAGAAACATTATAATAAGCGTTTTACTTTGGAAATGCTCCATATTATGAGCACACCTAATGATAAGAGAATGAATTTTAAAAGCGACACCGACCAATGTGCATATGCATATCGACATCTATTGCTGAAACAACAACAAAATGCAGTGCAAGCTTCACGGTGCACAGCAAATTCAAACAGCGTCCAGCCAACATCCAGCTAAAAATCTATCCAATGACAATAACTAAACACCATAGTTATGGCTCATGCATTTTTTTCTGTCTTATTGTTCTTTGTCCTATGTATTATTGTTATTGCAAAAATTTGTTTACACTTGCGGTATTTTCTATTGTTTACTTTCGTTCTTATGCTTTATTATACTTAATTTTTGAACATCTGATCAGTCGATCAAACATAGTCATATGTGTAAGTTCCTTTATTATATACCTACATGCAAAATAGAATATTATTCTAATAGTCCTTTTTTATAAGCTTTTATTTAGTTTCACTTTTGTTGTCTGTAATGGAATCTTGCAAGTTAAATTTGATACACTTCCCGGTGTCCGATTGAGCTGAAATTTTGCACACATGTATAACTCCGATGACAATGCAATATTAATTTGTTAGAATTCGATAAATTAATCGATAACACAGTTATCGGTAATGATTTGTATTTACTTTGGCATAACAGCCTAAGTCCCATACAAACACGGCGGTACCTATCCGTGGATTGTGATATTTGGACGTGGTGAATCACGCGTGTCACGCGTGGTGAATCTCAACGCTTGCGAAAAGCGGAGACACAACCCTCTGTTGTATTTCTGTGTATAACCAACATAGCTGAATTTTTAAGGCTGTTTAACTCTGTAATCTTTTCTGTAATTTATTTTGCTTTTGGAAAAATTACCTATTTGAAAAAAGCTGGCTGAAAAATATTGGCATAACAGCTTAAGTTAAATCAAGAATGGAAAATCTTGGAAAATTTGAGCAGATGTGGCAATTTCGCGCGTCCGTTGAACGAAATATTGACAATCTGCTGATCATCGCTAGGAAATTAGCGACATTCCATCAACTAAGCAGCACTTTAGCAATACTACTGTTATTATTTGGCCGCTCAAACACACATATATTAATTGTGCATTAAATCTAAAATATACAAATACACCATAATAATTTACACCGCCAAAGCCATAATAATTTACACGGGTCATCAATTCTTTCTCTGATTCAAAATCTGAACTACCAGCGCTACCGTCAACAGCTCAGTGTCATCATTGCCAGTAGCGCCAATAACACCAAACTCGTGCCTGACACACAAAAGTCGTTTCACTCAATAGCGCAAGTAAAATGTACTACGCACTCACTACTAAGTAGCGTCAAAAATTCGCTTGGAGTCATTTCGTCAATGAGCTACCATTGCGCTGGCACCGCATTGGCGCTGGCGCCATGCAATTTACATCACTAAAATTGCGCGAATGCCCAGGCTCATGACTTCAATACTTATATTTACTATGCTTTAAACTTTGAATACACCGCTGAAGTTGCTGCGCATAAAATGTGTACTAATAAATTCCAATCCGCATTATACCAAAAATTTTTGAATATAAAGATATTGCATGCGCGAACTTCGGTGGAAAGCAGCGGAGCGTAACAAAATTCTAGTAGGTCACTTTCACCACACCAAAAACTTTAACACAATTTTTAACATAATTTAAGCACAGAAATACACTGATTGGAGTTTTAGTGAGTAAAAGTTAAAATTCTGAACACATTAGCTGAATAAAAAGTGTACAAATAATTATTAAATAACAAATACAGACAGTGGTAGTTTAACAAATTCTGCTGTGGTAAGTGGTGAATGTGACCTACTAGAATTTTGTGAAGCTTGCCTCACACGATTTTTCGTCTATGCAATGTCTCTATATTATATCGTTTCTGATTATACGCATATGTAACTGAAATATGTGTTTTTGTTTCACCTCCTTTACTTATATTTAAAGCTTTTCTAAGAACAAGCTTCTATTACTTGTTAATAAAACGAACTAAAAAGTAAAAAATAAAATTAAAGAAAAAAAACTTTTTTAAAAATAAGCTTTTATTATTTTGGTTAATAAAATTAACTAAAAAGTAAACAATAAATTGACTCTAAAGAAATATAACACTTTATCAGTTCATTGTAAGCTTAAACGATAATTAGGCTTTTTCGTCTGCGACAAAAAAATTCTATATTGTACATAATTATATATTTTTAACATTAAAACTTTACACCTAAATTATTAAATCTTACAGTTTATATCACAGTCCTAATTGTTCTAATAAAAGCGTGTTACATTGCGATAGCAAGAAAATGAGATCCTAAATGTTCTTAATTATACCATCAAAATTTAACACGTTTTTTATTAGAACAATTAGGACTGTGATATAAACTGTAAGATTTAATAATTTAGGTGTAAAGTTTTAATGTTAAAAATATATAATTATGTACAATATAGATTTTTTTGTCGCAGACGAAAAAGCCTAATTATCGTTTAAGCTTACAATGAACTGATAAAGTGTTATATTTCTTTAGAGTCAATTTATAGTTTACTTTTTAGTTAATTTTATTAACCAAAATAATAAAAGCTTATTTTTAAAAATTTTTTTTTCTTTAATTTTTTCTATTTGTGTTTGACAGTCCTGAAGATGATTTCAGACTGAAATCGAAATATCGACGAAGTAAAACTAAAACACAACTTTAAATATTGTGTTTTATTTAACTAAGGCCTATTAGCTCATTAAATTTTTTACAATAATAAGTACTTACAAGGCTATCAAAAATCAGCAATATGTTAAAGTTAAAGTTTAAGACAAAACTTGAATTAATATCAAGAAAACAAAATGTTGCATAAATATTATAGTAGCATAAGTTGATAATATGCAATAGCTTTACCGCGTAATTCCCCGAGTGCCACACGCCCTTGTTTTTAACTTTAACTTTAACTTTACCTTTACCTTTACCTTTAACTTTAACTTTAAATTTAACTTTAACTTTATTTTTAACTTTAACTTTAACTTTCACTTTAACTGTAACTTTAACTTTAAATTTAAATTTAACTTTAAAGTTAAAGTTAAAGTTATAGTTAAATTTAAAGCTAAAGTTAAAGTTAAAGTTAAAGCTAAAGTTAAATTTAAAGTTAAAGTTAAAGGTAAAGGTAAATGTAAAGGTAAATGTAAAGTTAAAGTTAAAGTTAAAAATAAGGGCGTGTGGCACTCGGGGATTTCCGCGGTAAAGCTATTGCATATTATCAACTTATGCTACTATAATATTTATGCAACATTTTGTTTTCTTTGATATTAATTCAAGTTTTGTTTTAAACTTTAACTTTAACTTTATTTTTAACTTTAACTTTATTTTTAACTTTAACTTTAACTTTAACTTTAACTGGTGGCCCAGAGCCATGCACAAGGAAGTTGCTTGCATCAGCCTCGGATTCTATACTCTTATATGGTGCAGAAATCTGGGCGGACGCAATGAAATACCGGAAGAACCGAGTCGCCCTCACCTCGGTCCAACGCAGAGGGGCGCTGCGAATATCTTCGGCTTACCGCACGGTATCAGCTGAAGCTGTCCTGGTCGTTGCGGGAACCATACCGATATATCTTCTCGTTGAGGAAAGAAAAACAATATATGACAACGGATCGCAAGCAAGTAGAGCTGCTGTTGCCATGCAGGCGCGAGAAGAATCGATCCGACGTTGGCAAGATCAGTGGAGCAACAGCATCGTAGGAAAGTGGACTAGGGAACTAATCCCTGAACTTGATCCATGGTTGAAGCGACCGCACGGAGAGGTAGACTTTTACCTGACCCAGTTTCTAACGGGACATGGTTACTTCCGCAAATACCTACACAGAATGGGTAAGGTTGATAGCCCGAGCTGTCTGTACTGTGGGGAAATAGACGATGTACGCCACACCTTCTTCGAATGCAGGCACTTCTCCCATCAGCGAAGGAGGGTAGAAGAGGTACTTGGCGACCTATCCCCGGGCAGTGTCATTAATAACATGACCTGTCGAAGAGACAGATGGGATACGGTCAGCACATATGTGAGGCATATACTTACCAGTAAACGAGAAGACGGATGCCTAGCCCATTAGCGTGAGAGTAGCCATAGAGCTCACGTAGCGCGCACCCGTACCCGAAGTAATGCTAAACGCGGTCCCAGGTACGGGGATTTGCGCGGGCCGTGGGAGGTTAGGTTTTAGTGGGTAGGCCTTCATGGCAGAAGGGAGTCCTACACTCGGAGAGTCTCGCAGTGAGGCTTAAATATCCCGGTCAGTGCATAAAGCATTTCCTCCTTCCACGAAACACAAAACTTTAACTGTAACTTTAACTTTAAATTTTAATTTAACTTTAAAGTTAAAGTTAAAGTTATAGTTAAATTTAAAGTTAAAGTTAAAGTTAAATAAAATTAAAGAAAAAAAACTTTTTTAAAAATAAGCTTTTATTATTTTGGTTAATAAAATTAACTAAAAAGTAAACAATAAATTGACTCTAAAGAAATATAACACTTTATCAGTTCATTGTAAGCTTAAACGATAATTAGGCTTTTTCGTCTGCGACAAAAAAAATCTATATTGTACATAATTATATATTTTTAACATTAAAACTTTACACCTAAATTATTAAATCTTACAGTTTATATCACAGTCCTAATTGTTCTAATAAAAAACGTGTTAAATTTTGATGGTATAATTAAGAACATTTAGGATCTCATTTTCTTGCTATCGCAATGTAACACGCTTTTATTAGAACAATTAGGACTGTGATATAAACTGTAAGATTTAATAATTTAGGTGTAAAGTTTTAATGTTAAAAATATATAATTATGTACAATATAGAATTTTTTTGTCGCAGACGAAAAAAAGCCTAATTATCGTTTAAGCTTACAATGAACTGATAAAGTGTTATATTTCTTTAGAGTCAATTTATTGTTTACTTTTTAGTTAATTTTATTAACCAAAATAATAAAAGCTTATTTTTAAAAAAGTTTTTTTCTTTAATTTTATTTTTTACTTTTTAGTTCGTTTTATTAACAAGTAATAGAAGCTTGTTCTTAGAAAAGCTTTAAATATAAGTAAAGGAGGTGAAACAAAAACACATATTTCAGTTACATATGCGTATAATCAGAAACGATATAATATAGAGACATTGCATAGACGAAAAATCGTGTGAGGCAAGCTTCACAAAATTCTAGTAGGTCACATTCACCACTTACCACAGCAGAATTTGTTAAACTACCACTGTCTGTATTTGTTATTTAATAATTATTTGTACACTTTTTATTCAGCTAATGTGTTCAGACTTTTAACTTTTACTCACTAAAAC
Organism: Eurosta solidaginis; assembly: GCA_029619165.1. Taxonomy (NCBI): domain Eukaryota; kingdom Metazoa; phylum Arthropoda; class Insecta; order Diptera; family Tephritidae; genus Eurosta; species Eurosta solidaginis. The sequence continues at coordinate 59,131 of JARSSU010001811.1, read as the reverse complement.
TCCAATCAGTGTATTTCTGTGCTTAAATTATGTTAAAAATTGTGTTAAAGTTTTTGGTTTGGTGGCGGCCACCGTGGTGTGATGGTAGCGTGCTCCGCCTATCACACCGTATGCCCTGGGTTCAACTCCCGGGCAAAGCAACATCAAAATTTTAGAAATAAGATTTTTCAATTAGAAGAAAATTTTTCTAAGCGGGGTCGCCCCTCGGCAGTGTCTGGCAAGCGCTCCGATTGTATTTCTGCCATGAAAAGCTCTCAGTGAAAACTCATCTGCCTTGCAGATGCCGTTCGGAGTCGGCATAAAACATGTAGGTCCCGTCCGGCCAATTTGTAGGGAAAAATCAAGAGGAGCACGACGCAAATTGGAAGAGAAGCTCGGCCTTAGATCTCTTCGGAGGTTATCGCGCCTTACATGTATGTATGTATGAAAGTGGCCTACTAGAATTTTGTTACGCTCCGCTGCTTTCCACCGAAGTTCGCGCATGCAATATCTTTATATTCAAAAATTTTTGGTATAATGCGGATTGGAATTTATTAGTACACATTTTATGCGTAGCAACTTCAGCGGTGGATTCAAAGTTTAAAGCATAGTAAATATAAGTATTGAAGTCATGAGCCTGGGCATTCGCGCAATTTTAATGATGTAAATTGCATTGCGCCAGCGCCAATGCGGTGCCAGCGCAATGGTAGCTCATTGACGAAATGACTCCAAGCGAATTTTTGAATTAGTAGTGAGTGCGTAGTACATTTTACTTGCGCTATTGAGTGAAACGACTTTGTGTGTCAGGCAAGAGTTTGGTGTTATTGGCGCTACTGGCAATGATGACACTGAGCTGTTGACGGTAGCGCTGGTAGTTCAGATTTTGAATCAGAGAAAGAATTGATGACCCGTGTAAATTATTATGGCTTTCGCCGTGTAAATTATTATGGTGTATTTGTATATTTTAGATTTAATGCACAATTAATATATGTGTGTTTGAGCGGCCAAATAATAACAATAGTATTGCTAAAGTGCTGCTTAGTTGATGGAATGTCGCTAATTTCCCTAACGATGATCAGCAGATTGTCAATATTTCGTTCAACGGACGCGCGAAATTGCCACATCTGCTCAAATTTTCCAAGATTTTCCATTCTTGATTTAACTTAAGCTGTTATGCCAATATTTTTCAGCCAGCTTTTTTCAAATAGGTAATTTTTCCAAAAGCAAAATAAATTACAGAAAAGATTACAGAGTTAAACAGCCTTAAAAATTCAGCTATGTTGGTTATACACAGAAATACAACAGAGGGTTGTGTCTCCGCTTTTCGCAAGCGTTGAGATTCACCACGCGTGACACGCGTGATTCACCACGTCCAAATATCACAATCCACGGATAGGTACCGCCGTGTTTGTATGGGACTTAGGCTGTTATGCCAAAGTAAATACAAATCATTACCGATAACTGTGTTATCGATTAATTTATCGAATTCTAACAAATTAATATTGCATTGTCATCGGAGTTATACATGTGTGCAAAATTTCAGCTCAATCGGACACCGGGAAGTGTATCAAATTTAACTTGCAAGATTCCATTACAGACAACAAAAGTGAAACTAAATAAAAGCTTATAAAAAAGGACTATTAGAATAATATTCTATTTTGCATGTAGGTATATAATAAAGGAACTTAAACATATGACTATGTTTGATCGACTGATCAGATGTTCAAAAATTAAGTATAATAAAGCATAAGAACGAAAGTAAACAATAGAAAATACCGCAAGTGTAAACAAATTTTTGCAATAACAATAATACATAGGACAAAGAACAATAAGACAGAAAAAAATGCATGAGCCATAACTATGGTGTTTAGTTATTGTCATTGGATAGATTTTTAGCTGGATGTTGGCTGGACGCTGTTTGAATTTGCTGTGCACCGTGAAGCTTGCACTGCATTTTGTTGTTGTTTCAGCAATAGATGTCGATATGCATATGCACATTGGTCGGTGTCGCTTTTAAAATTCATTCTCTTATCATTAGGTGTGCTCATAATATGGAGCATTTCCAAAGTAAAACGCTTATTATAATGTTTCTCAATATCCAAAATAGAAACATTTTTGAAGTCAGGATAGTGACCAGTATCCTTACAATGCGCTGTCAAGACCGTCTTATTGTCCGAAGCATTGTTTCTAAGCTTTATATTGGACTTATGACCGGAAATCCTTGTCTTTAGCTTTAGCCTGAAGATGATTTCAGACTGAAATCGAAATATCGACGAAGTAAAACTAAAACACAACTTTAAATATTGTGTTTTATTTAACTAAGGCCTATCAGCTCATTAAATTTTTTACTTTAACTTTAACTTTAGTTTTAACTTTAACTTTAACTTTCACTTTAGCTGTAACTTTAACTTTAAATTTTAATTTAACTTTAAAGTTAAAGTTATAGTTAAATTTAAAGCTAAAGTTAAAGTTTAAGTTTAAGTTAAAGTTAAAAAAAGGACGTGTGGCTCTCGGGGCTGCCGCGGTAAAGCTATTGCATTTTATCAACTTGTGCTACTATAATATTTATGCGACATTTTGCTTTCTTTGATATTAATTCAAGTTTTGTCTTAAACTTTAACTTTAACCTTATTTTTAACTTTAACTTTAACTTTCACTTTCACTTTAAATTTAACTTAACTTTAACTTTAAATTTAAATTTAAATTTAACTTTATTTTTAACTTTAACTTTAACTTTAACAATTGCTTTTGTTTTTATCGGCCTATTGATAAATCATTCAAAGTTCGAATCGAGCTCAAGGCCAGAACAATAATTTTTTTCTAATGATAATTATTGTTATTTTTTAATTTTTCTAAATTTGAAAAATTGTATTTTGTTTTTGGAATAGTAAGTAGAAAATTTTTCAGACAACCTGCCATAGCTGAGCAGATAGATCCATTTCGAAGGGTGCTAAGCCTTCATCATCAGTACGCTTTAGGCATGCTGCGCTAACCATTTGGCTATACAGCGGTGGTTTGTTTGACTGGCAAATTTGCTACTTCTATTCCTTTTTACCAACTATATTTATTCAGTGTTGCGCCATCTGATGCAAATCACTGACAAAAGAAAACAAAATGTTGCATAAATATTATAGTAGCATAAGTTGATAATATGCAATAGCTTTACCGCGGAAATCCCCGAGTGCCACACGCCCTTGTTATATTATTATTATAAGCTTTTATTTAGTTTCACTTTTGTTGTCTGTAATGGAATCTTGCAAGTTAAATTTGATACACTTCCCGGTGTCCGATTGAGCTGAAATTTTGCACACATGTATAACTCCGATGACAATGCAATATTAATTTGTTAGAATTCGATAAATTAATCGATAACACAGTTATCGGTAATGATTTGTATTTACTTTGGCATAACAGCCTAAGTCCCATACAAACACGCCGGTACCTATCCGTGGATTGTGATATTTGGACGTGGTGAATCACGCGTGTCACGCGTGGTGAATCTCAACGCTTGCGAAAAGCGGAGACACAACCCTCTGTTGTATTTCTGTGTATAACCAACATAGCTGAATTTTTAAGGCTGTTTAACTCTGTAATCTTTTCTGTAATTTATTTTGCTTTTGGAAAAATTACCTATTTGAAAAAAGCTGGCTGAAAAATATTGGCATAACAGCTTAAGTTAAATCAAGAATGGAAAATCTTGGAAAATTTGAGCAGATGTGGCAATTTCGCGCGTCCGTTGAACGAAATATTGACAATCTGCGGATCATCGCTAGGAAATTAGCGACATTCCATCAACTAAGCAGCACTTTAGCAATACTACTGTTATTATTTGGCCGCTCAAACACACACATATTACCTGTGCATTAAATCTAAAATATACAAATACACCATAATAATTTACACGGCCAAAGCCATAATAATTTACACGGGTCATCAATTCTTTCTCTGATTCAAAATCTGAACTACCAGCGCTACCGTCAACAGCTCAGTGTCATCATTGCCAGTAGCGCCAATAACACCAAACTCGTGCCTGACACACAAAAGTCGTTTCACTCAATAGCGCAAGTAAAATGTACTACGCACTCACTACTAAGTAGCGTCAAAAATTCGCTTGGAGTCATTTCGTCAATGAGCTACCATTGAGCTGGCACCGCATTGGCGCTGGCGCCATGCAATTTACATCACTAAAATTGCGCGAATGCCCAGGCTCATGACTTCAATACTTATATTTACTATGCTTTAAACTTTGAATACACCTCTGAAGTTGCTCCGCATAAAATGTGTACTAATAAATTCCAATCCGCATTATACGCAGATGTAACTGAAATATGTGTTTTTGTTTCACCCCCTATACTTATACTTAAAGCTTTTCTAAGAACAAGCTTCTATTACTTGTTAATAAAACGAACTAAAAAGTAAAAAATAAAATTAAAGAAAAAAAAACTTTTTTAAAAATAAGCTTTTATTATTTTGGTTAATAAAATTAACTAAAAAGTAAACAATAAATTGACTCTAAAGAAATATAACACTTTATAAGTTCATTGTAAGCTTAAACGATAATTAGGCTTTTTTCGTCTGCGACAAAAAAATTCTATATTGTACATAATTATATATTTTTAACATTAAAACTTTACACCTAAATTATTAAATCTTACAGTTTATATCACAGTCCTAATTGTTCTAATAAAAGCGTGTTACATTGCGATAGCAAGAAAATGAGATCCTAAATGTTCTTAATTATACCATCAAAATTTAACACGTTTTTTATTAGAACAATTAGGACTGTGATATAAACTGTAAGATTTAATAATTTAGGTGTAAAGTTTTAATGTTAAAAATATATAATTATGTACAATATAGATTTTTTTTGTCGCAGACGAAAAAGCCTAATTATCGTTTAAGCTTACAATGAACTGATAAAGTGTTATATTTCTTTAGAGTCAATTTATTGTTTACTTTTTAGTTAATTTTATTAACCAAAATAATAAAAGCTTATTTTTAAAAAAGTTTTTTTCTTTAGTTTTATTTTTAACTTTAACTTTAACGTTAACTTTAACTTTAACTTTAACAATTGTTTTTGTTTTTATCGGCCTATTGATAAATCATTCAAGGTTCGAATCGAGCTAAAGGCCAGAATTTAAAAAAATTTAGAAAAATTAAAAAATAACAATAATTATCATTAGAAAAAAATTATTGTTCTGGCCTTGAGCTCGATTCGAACCTTGAATGATTTATTAATAGGCCGATAAAAACAAAAACAATTGTTAATAAACCATGAGCACTTGGGAAACAAAGTAATTGACAATAAACAAAAATCCAGCATTATCAGTGATTTGCACCAGATGGCGCAACACTGAATAAATATAGTTGGTAAAAAGGAATAGAAGTAGCAAATTTGCCAAACAAACCACCGCTATATAGCCAAATAGTTAGCGCAGCATGCCTAAAGCGTACTGATGATGAAGGCTTAGCACCCTTCGAAATGGATCTATCTGTGCAGCTATGGCAGGATGTCTGAAAAATTTTCTACTTACTATTCCAAAAACAAAATACAATTTTTCAAATTTAGAAAAATTAAAAAATAACAATAATTATCATTAGAAAAAAATTATTGTTCTCGCCTTGAGCTCGATTCGAACCTTGAATGCTTTAACTTTAACTTTAACTTTAGCTTTAATTTTAACTTTAACGTTAACTTTATGATAGAGATCCAATTTTATGTATTTGGCCTGTTGCTAACACCGAACCTTTTTCGAACCTTTTCGAACCTTTTTTGACAAATATCCGTTACGGTTTTTTTTGATTTAGTCGCCAAGCCCGCGATAAAATCTATGCAATAGTTTAATAAAGTTAAAGTTAAAGTTTAAGACAAAACTTAAATTAATATCAAAGAAAACAAAATGTTGCATAAATATTATAGTTGCATAAGTTGATAATATGCAATAGCTTCACCGCGGCAGTCCCCGAGTGCCACACATCCTTTTTTTGCTGTCTGAGATTTGACTTCTGAATTTTTATTTCTGAGTTTTGACTGAGTCTGAATCTTCGCTTTCTGAAAAAAGGATTCTGGATAATTTTTCTGAAAAAATGTGTTTCCGAATTTTTGTTTTTGAATTTATATACTGTATTTAACTATCTTGAAAAAAGGCGCGTGGCAATGCCTACTAAGGCCCTCTCAAATCTTATGAAAATCTTTGCATCGACTTCAAAGCGGTTGAAGAAGTTGTGATATTATTTATAACCATGTTTCCTTTTAAGAATAAAATTGCCCTAGACAAGAATCACAAATTCATTTTACTACCACGCCCACTTTCTATATAAAATGAAAACACACATGAAGAACGCACATTCGAGATCTGTAGCATTTCCCGTTTTTGTTTTTCCGATGTATTGGCGATGAAAATATGTACATATTTGTGTTCATAAAAGTACATTTACCCAGCAATTTCAGATAATAATAAATGGAGTGAGGACTTTCCCTTATACTTAGCGTAGCGCGCTCCGCCTACCACATCAAAAATCCTGGTTCAAGTCCCGGGCAAAACAAGATCCAAAAATTTAGAAACAATTTTTTGAATTATAAAACGTTTTCTAATCTGAGTCGCCCCTCAGCAATGATTTCGAGAGTATTCCTGCCATGGCAAGTTTCTCAGTGAAAATTAATTTGCCTTGAAAATGTCGTTCGGAGTCGGCGTAAAACATGTTGGACCAGTCCCTCCAATCTGTTGGAAAATTGAAAGGGGAACTACGCAAATTGGAAGAGAAGCTCGGCTTAATTTCTCTTCGGAGGTATATCGCGGCTTATATTTTATATAGAAAACTTGATGTAAGGGTTTTTAAAGCAATGTGGAATGGAAATTTACACTAGTTTACTATGTTCACATATCTAAATATTCCAGGTGCAGGCTTGGTCTGTTTTCAGAAATGAACATTCTACATTTTTCAGCTATTTAATGGAAGGAATAAAGAAATGGTTGCTAAAGAAATTTTGAGTATTATTTAATTTTTGAATTTGTTTTTATACTTTATTATACCTTGTTTTTTCACCTTTTTTTGTTTCAAGCTAGTATTTATTTTCCCTCACTAGGGCAGGCATCTTGTCGTTCGTGTGAGGGCTTAGCTGAACTCCATAGCGCCCGAATATGAGGCAGAGCTCTTTAGGACTGGCATCTACGCCGTTTTTGCCTCATAGGAGGGCGGCGGGATGTCGGTGACCAAGAACTACCAACCCCCTAAGGAAGGGTGTTATGCGGACCGTGCCTATTGGACGATTTGCAGCCAGGGGATAAATTCGGCTGTATTCGAACGGAGCCTTCCGATACCGGGCCACCTCGGTAAGTATTGATGGCCTTACCACAGTAAGGGGCGCTGCTGTGGCTGACGGGCCCTTCCCCGCATATAATACGGGACCGCTAGGCCCGCCTTGTCGGGCAGGTGGGCGTACGACCAAGTAATAAGAAGGATGATAAGGGGAGGACTGAGTCGCAAGCCAAGGACGATAAATACGCATTAAGCGATGCATCGGACTCGGGGAGCGAGAGTAGTGCTGATTCAATGAACTCCGTGTTGGAAAAGCTCACAAATGAAAACAGAGTAGAAGAGTGGAGAAGGGTACGGAGCAGAGAAAGAAAAAGAGCTCTCTCGCAGTACCATGCAGCACTAAGAATTGTCCAATGCCTTGGAGCAGTGGTCGACTCAACAGAAGTGGAGATCGAGCGCTTGGAATGGGCCCATGCGGCGGTAGAAGTAGGTCGAAGGCAGTTCAAAAGGTTTGCTGCGAGAAAACATCGGTTATGCAACCGGTAAGAGGAGGAAGAAGCGTCGAATGGCAGAATGAAGAGGCTACGTTCGGCGGAAGGCGACAAGCCTGCTTTCAAGAGGCAGAAAGGAACCAGTCCCAGAGTCGCGAGGCAGGGCAGTTGCATAGACAAGACATGTAGGCCCAAAGCTGTAAGACAGATGGGCCCCATTAACGAGGTAGCAACTACCTCGAAAGCTGCGAGTCAAAGGGAAGTTCCAACTATGGAAGTAGGAGATAAGCCAAAGGGAGATAACTCTAAGACTACGGCTTTCTCGGAGGTGCTAAAGGAAGTTAAAGCTAAGACTCCAGATTCCTCGGAGGTGCCAAAGGGAGTTAACACTAAGACTCCGGCTTTTTCCGAGAAGATGAGTGATGTGGCAAAGCAGTCTATGACTGTAGCGCTGGTTGATCGTAGCAGTCCTTTTGAACAGATGAGTACTGAAAGGTGGAGATCTGTAGAAAGGGAGCTTATTATCTTAGTGCTTATGATGATGCGGGAACAACCAAGTAAGACCCTTCCAACCTTTGATTCGGGGGGGTGCTATAATGGTGTGAAGATGATAGCGTGCGACAACATCGCGAGCTTGCGGTGGCTGGAGAAAGTGGTTCCGAACCTCCAAAGGCAAGGCACGAACGCGCGGTTTGAGGTGGTGGATAAAGCGCAAATCCCCACGGTACCAAAAGTTAAGGTATGGATACCATGCGTGATGAAGTCGGAGGATACACTGCGACTTGTGCAGAATCAGAATCCGAACATACCGACACAGGATTGGAAGGTACTTACTGTATCTCGGCCTATGGAGGAAGGTCGGTTCTACATCTTCCTAATAAACAAGCAGGCGGAGGATATATTGTACAGGCAGCTTGGAAAAATTTCCTTTGGTACAGGCAAAATTTATATGCGACTCAGGAAAAGAAGTCCCGAGGATAAAAATCCTAACACGCTAGAAGTGGGCGAAGTCGAAAACGACCTCTAAAGCCTAAGGGAAGAAAGACAAGTGGAGGTAGCCGACGTCACTACGAAGGTGTTAGAAGAGGACCAACAGCCAGATGGAGCTGTGAGTCGCACAGAGGAACACCCGGCACAACAGTTACAAGAGGCTGAAGGGGGCTTCGAACACTCTAAACCAAAAGGGCAAAGGGGGGAGGACGACGACGTCACGACGAAGGCGCTGCAGGGGGACAAACAGCCCAATGGTGCTACGAGTCCTACAGATAAACCTCCAACACAGTAAAGTGGCGTTGAGCGAACTCCTCCAAACGGTATATCAAAAATTGATTTTGCACTCCGCAATAATGCAGACCAGATTACATCCCATAGTGGCTATTAGTTTTGTTCGGAGTGCTGCGAGCTCAAGACGCGGTTAATGAAACCACGCGGTTGTGAAAAGTTAAAAGGTAACTAAAGCTGTCGTTAAGTTCTTAAAAACAAACAAACCATAAACGGAAAGTGGAAGACTCTTGCAGTCCATTTATACAACAAAACGAGAAGAAATAAGTATTAAAATAATTTTTCTAAAGACAAACAAAACAAAATAAATTGTCAGTCGGAGTCAACCAATTATTAAACTAGTCTTGTTTTAAGAAGAAAACCAAAACAAAAACTCCAACAAGTCTAATTACTAACGCTAAGAAGAACGAAACTTTAAACATCTATCTTATGAACGAAAAACAAAACGAAAATTTTTAATGTCCGAGTTTTGTTGATATTAAAATAGTGCCACTATTTATTATAATTTATATAACAATATAGTAATATAAAACAAGTAAGGAAGGCTAAGTTCGGGTATAACCGAACATTAAATACTCTGCTGAGAGCTTTGGAGACAAATAAGGGAAAATCACCATTTAGCAAAATGAACCTAGGGTAACCCTGTAATGTGTTTGTATGACATGTGTATCAAATGAAAGGTGTTACTGATTATTTAAAACGTAGTGGGCCTTAGTTCTATAGGTGGACACCTTTTCGAGATATCGCAATAAGGGTGGACCAGGGTGACTCTAGAATGTGTTTTGTACGATATGGGTATCAAATTAAAAGTATTAATGAGGGTTTTAAAAGGGAGTAGCCCTTAGTTGTATATGTGAAGGCGTTTTCGAGATATCGACCAAAATGTGGACCAGGGTGACCCAGAACATCTTCTGTCGGGTACCGCTAATTTATTTATATATGCCATACCACGAACAGTATTCCTGCCAAGATTCCAAGGGCTTTTGATTTCGCCCTGCAGAACTTTTTCATTTTCTTCTACTTAATATGGTAGGTGTCACACCCATTTTACAAAGTTTTTTTCTAAAGTTATATTTTGCGTCAATAAACCAATCCAATTACCATGTTTGCATCTCCTTTTTTCATATTTGGTACAGAATTATGACATTTTTTTCATTTTTCGTAATTTTCGATATCGGAAAAGTGGGCGTGGTCATAGTCGAATTTCGGCCATATTTTATACCAAGATAAAGTGACTTCAGATAAGTACGTGAACTAAGTTTAGTTAAGATATATCGTTTTTTGCGCAAGTTATCGTGTTAACGGCCGAGCGGAAGACAGACGGTCGGCTGTGTATAAAAACTGGGCGTGGCTTCAACCGATTCCGCCCATTTTTCACAGAAAACAGTTATCGTCATAGAATCTATGTCCCTACCAAATTTCACAAGGATTGGTAAATTTTTGTTCGACTTATGGCATTAAAAGTATTCTAGACGAATTAAATGAAAAAGGGCGGAGTTACGCCCATTTTGAAATTTTCTTTTATCTTTGTATTTTGTTGCACCATATCATTACTGGAGTCGAATGTTGGCATAATTTACTTTTATACTGTAAAGATATTAAATTTTTTGTTAAAATTTGACTTAAAAATGTAATGTGCCTATCAAATTTCATCATGATATGTTCAACGACTGCCAAATTATAGCTTGCAAAACTTTTAAATTATCTTCTTTTAAAAGTGGGCGGTGCCACGCCCATTGTCCAAAATTTTTCTAATTTTCTATTTTGCGTCATAAGGTCAACGCACCTACCAAGTTTCATAGCTTTATCTGTCTTTGGTAAGGAATTATCGCACTTTTTCGGTTTTTCGAAATTTTTCGATATCGAAAAAGTGGGCGTGGTTGTAGTCCCGATTTCCTTCATTTTAAATAGCGATCTGAGATGGGCCCAGGAACCTACATACCAAATTTCATCAAGATACCTCAAAATTTACTCAAGTTATCGTGTTTACAGACGGACGGACATCGCTAAATGATTTGTTTTTTCACCCAGATCATTTTGATATATAGAAGTCTATGTCTATCTCGATTAGTTTATGCCGTTACGGATTACAGTTATGCGAACAAAGTTAATATACTCTGTGAGCTCTGCTCAGCTGAGTATAAGTATGAAATTATAATTGTTGCAGAACGAAACTGTTGTTGCTAATTCTACATACAGATATTCAACAGCTCAGCAGTCATCATGTAAGGCCTTTCATCATGCTGCCGAAAATGTTGCCGTAAGTTTAAAACATGAGTACATACGTAATTATTTATATACATACATATATATAATTTAATTCTCTTTCTAGTACTTTTATATTTTTGTATGATGTGTTATTGGCGCTACTGGCAATGATGACACTGAGCTGATAACGGTAGCGCTGGTAGTTCAGCTTTTGAATCAGAGAAAGAATTGATGACCCGTGTAAATTATTACGGCTTTGGCTATTATTGGCTGTGACTTTGAACTAAATAAATGCTGCGGACATAACAACCAAAGTCATTTTTGAGTTTTATATTTTAGTTTTATTCCCCAATTAATATGTGGGTGTTTGAGCAGCCAAATAATGACAGTAGTATTGCTAAAGTGCTGCTTAGTTGATGGAATTTAGCTAATTTCCTAGTGATGATCAATAGATTGTCAACATTTCGTTCAACGAACGCGCGAAATTGCCACATCTGCTCAAATTTTCCAAGATTTTCCATTGTTGATTTAACTTAAGCTGTTATGCCAATATTTTCAGCCAGCTTATTTCAAATAGGTCATTTTTCCAAAAGCAAAATAAATTACAGCAAAGATTACAGAGTTAAACACCCTTAAAAAATCAGCTATGTTGAGGCGGACAGCATAGCAAAAAGTATGGTAAATTCCTCGCGCAGCCGTCCTACAAATTCCACAAAGTTTTACAAGTCTACAATGTACCATCTATACTTTTTAAAATCTTTGATATTGCCTATAAAAGAAAGGTGTGCGTCGGAACCAGTTACAAACTGATTTGCTTATAAGATTTATAACTTTAAACATCATCCCTCATTTTTACTTAAACATCATCTCATCTTTTTGTTTAAATGGTCTTTTGTTATAAATGGTTTTTTAGATTGCAAACTAACAGATGTCATTTAAATTGACTTTAGTAAAGCGTTTGACTCCGTTAATCACGAGCTCTTAGTTCACAAACTTGATCTACTAGGCTTTCCAATCCTTTGTTAAATTGGATTTCAAGTTATCTTAAAAATAGGACACAATGAGTTTTCTTCAAAGACAATCTTTCATGGTCGATTGATGTAACTTCTGGCGTGCCCCAGGGTAGCCATCTGGGTCCATTACTTTTTACCCTGGTCATCAATGGCTTACCACAGGTTATCTTGCATTCTAGAGTTTTTATATACGCAGATGATGTAAAATCTTGTTACACATATCTGCCTTCAAAATTGTCCTGTTTTAATCAGCTTCAGGCTGATCTCGACTCTTTTCAAAGCTGGTTTACTGCAAATTAACTTTTTTGAATTGCTCTAAATGCAAGCAAATGACATTTCACCGGGTAAGGCCGGTCCTGACATCTTATATACTTAAAGGCACCTTTGGAGCGGATATCTGTTGTAACTAATCTAGGTGTTATTTTTGATCCGAAACTAACTCCACTAATAACAAAGCAACTGGTGTACTAGGATTTATCAAACGTTGAGCTAAAGAGTTTGATGAATTATTTCGCCAAGGTCCTTTACGCCATATAAATCGGATTGAGTCGGTACAGAGACAGTATTTAATTTTTGCATTACGAGGTCTCAACTGGGATTCAAGTACGCGTCTTCCACCATACAGAAATAGGCTTCCTTTAATTAATTTCCCATCTCTAGAAAATCGTAGAGCTTTACTCGGCGTTATGTTCATGCATAAGCTCATAATCAGAGTGATTGACTATCCTGACCTAGTCAGTCAACTAAATTTTGCTGTTCCTGCTAGGGCCTCCAGACATTTTGTGCCTTTTCATTTACCTCTATGCCGGCAAAATTTTGCATTAGCTTTGAATGTTCGTTTGCCTCTTTACATACTGCCATACTCTTAGGTTTAGCCTGATATTTAAATTTTCTTTTTCTTTTTGCGTGTTCCTCCTACTGGGAATCCGGTTCCTTTATGAGCACGTCGCGTCAGCCCCCCTTATGGGCACCGAGCTCCTTTCTAAGCATCTCGCGTAAGCTCCCTTCTGAGCTCCTCATGATGGTCCCCCACTGGGCACACTTAAATAAAAAATTATGCAATACGTTGTCAAATTTTTATAACATAGTTACTAATTTTCTATGTACCATCTTTTCAATTTTTAATTTTTAAGGATGGCTCTGTATTTACATATATATCTCTTTTATTATAAGCTTTTATTTAGTTTTCACTTTTGTTGTCTGTAATGGAATCTTGCAAGTTAAATTTGATGCACTTCCCGGTGTCCGATTGAGCTGAAATTTTGCACACATGTATAACTCCGATGACAATGCAATATTCCTTTGTTAGAATTCGATAAATTAATCGATAACACAGTTATCGGTAAAGATTTGTATTTACTTTGGCATAACAGCCTAAGTCCCATACAAACCCGCCGGTACCTATCCGTTGATTGTGATATTTGGACGTGGTGATCAGCGTGTCACGCGTGGTGAATCTCAACGCTTGCGAAAAGCGGAGACACAACCCTCTGTTGTATTTCTGTGTATAACCAACATAGCTGAATTTTTAAGGCTGTTTAACTCTGTGATCTTTTCTGTAATTTATTTTGCTTTTGGAAAAATTACCTATTTGAAAAAAACTGGCAGAAAAATATTGGCATAACAGCTTAAGTTAAATCAAGAATGGAAAAACTTGGAAAATTTGAGCAGATGTGGCAATTACGCGTGCCCGTTGAACGAAATATTGACAATCTATTGATAATCGCTAGGAAATTAGCGACATTCCATCAACTTAGCAGCACTTTAGCAATACTACTGTTATTATTTGGCCGCTCAAACACACCCATATTAATTGTGCATTAAATTTAAAATATACAACTCAAAAATGACTCCGGTTGTTATGTCCGCAGCATTTATTTGGTGCAAATACAACATAATAATTTACACGGCCAAAGCCATAATAATTTGCACGGGTCATCAATTCTTTCTCTGATTCAAAAGTTGAACTACCAGCGCTACCGCCCATCAGCTCAGTGTCATCCATTGCCAGTAGCGCCAGTAACACCAAACTCGTGCCTGACACACAAAAGTCGTGTTCACTCAATAGCGCAAGTGAAATGTACTAGGCACTCACTACTAAGTAACGTCAAATATTCGATGGAGTCATTTCGTCAATGAGCTACCATTGAGCTGGCACCGCATTGGCGCTGGCGCCATACAATTTACATCACTAAAATTGCACGAATGTCCAGGCTCATGACTTTGTTAATCCAGATGGTGAAAACGAAGACTCAAAGGAATGCAACCTTGCAAACAACAGCCGCCATTTTCAAAGTGTAAAATTCTGTGATACAACGTACGCTAACGCCGTTAGGCTGTTATCGGTAAGTGTTGCATACTTTTCTGCGCACTTGATTTTGTTTTACAGATTTTTGCGATGGAATTTTAGCTAAGCGAAAGTAGAATTTTATTTTAAAACATATTTAACCCACAGATGAGAGATCTGCAATAAGTAGTTGTAAACTGAACGCGGCATAGGCAAAGTTAAGTTATTTAACACTGTTTGACATAATTTTATATGTGCTCTCTGTCAAAAATGCTTCAACTAACTTAGTCACATTTTATTTCGATTATGAATATGCCCCAATATATTCGGAGTATGATATAATAAAATTAAAGAAAAAAATAAAATTAAAGAAAAAAACTTTTTTAAAATAAGCTTTTATTATTGGCTAATAAAATTAATTAAAAAGAAAAGTTGGTGCATTAAAAGAAATGGATCGAATGAGAAACGTCACAAATAACTAAGTAAAGATTACGTAACTAATTTAAACAATATTTTACCCTACTAAAAATTTAAAAAAATTCCTATTTAATTAAATTTAAGAAAAAGGCTTTTCTAAGACAAGCTTCTATTACTTGTTAATAAAACGAACTAAAAAGTAAAAATAAAATTAAAGACTTTTTTAAAAATAAGCTTTTATTATTGGTTAATAAAATTAACTAAAAAGTAAACAATAAATTGACTCTAAAGAAATATAACACTTTATAAGTTCATTGTAAGCTTTAACGATAATTAGGCTTTTTCGTCTGCGACAAAAGAATTCTATATTGTACATAATTATATATTTTTAACATTAAAACTTTACACCTAAATTATTAAACCTTACAGTTTATATCACAGTCCTAATTGTTCTAATAAAAGCGTGTTACATTCCGATAGCAAGAAAAGGAGATCCTAAATGTTCTTAATTATACCATCAAAATTCAACACGTTTTTTATTGAACAATTAGAACTGTGATATAAACTGTAAGGTTTAATAATTTAACGTGTAAAGTTTTAATGTTAAAAATATATAATTATGTACAATATAGAATTCTTTTGTCGCAGACGAAAAAGCCTAATTATCGTTAAAGCTTACAATGAACTTATAAGTGTTATATTTCTTTAGAGTCAATTTATTGTTTACTTTTTAGTTAATTTTATTAACCAATAATAAAAGCTTATTTTTAAAAAGTTTTTTTTTCTTTAATTTTTTACAATAATTAGTCGACCGCTTGTGTTTGTGTCGACTTTAAATAAATAAATAAAATAAATAAATAAATAATAAATCATCTCGAGTATATCTATTCTGACCACTAATCAGACTAATATTGAACTTACTGAGAAAGTCACGTTCCAGAATAACCGGCATGCTCATACTCCCATCTTTTAATGGCATTTAATTCAATTTCTCCTACTTTGTTTACAAATTCAATATTACTTTTTATTTTATAAAGAATTTTAATTTGGTTTCCCCGATGCCTTTATAATTAGGCCCCAATCGTATGGTTTTTTCCCTTAGCTGTTCTGGGACCAGTGACCGTCTCATCAAACTAATTGGACTGGCAGTGTCAAAAAGAGAAAGTACACTATAAGAAATTGATTTCTTAATTGTCCTAAAAACTATACTTACAGTATCGAAAATACCCATCTCATCTGCTAAGTCGTCCTGCGTATTCAGCAACAGTGGCTATCCCTCGCATCTTTAAAACTTTTGCTGAATTTGGACAGGAGGGATGATCATGGCCCATCTTCCAGCATCGAAAGCAGGATCCATCTGGTCGTATCGGGAAGGGGCAGTTTGGTTATACGCGCTCGTTTCTCTCGAACAGTTGAAGCATTTAACTTTTGCCTCCTCCGCTGGCTTCGTCACGGTTTGCCGTTGGTTGTTGGTTTGCGTACCCTGTGTCCTGTAATGGACAACGGTAATCAGCGCAATTACATTTTTACAATATAACAATATCGCCGGAGTCATCCACCTCAGATTGCTCAACTCATTTGCAGTGCAATACACTTTCGGTATTTCGATATTGGCTACCTACTGACCTACTTAACGGTCAGCATATGCGAACTCAGATTACCCTTGTCCATTCACACCAATCATTGACTTAGTCATAAATAAAATTAAAGAAAAAAAACTTTTTTAAAAATAAGCTTTTATTATTTTGGTTAATAAAATTAACTAAAAAGTAAACAATAAATTGACTCTAAAGAAATATAACACTTTATAAGTTCATTGTAAGCTTAAACGATAATTAGGCTTTTTCGTCTGCGACAAAAAAAATCTATATTGTACATAATTATATATTTTTAACATTAAAACTTTACACCTAAATTATTAAATCTTACAGTTTATATCACAGTCCTAATTGTTCTAATAAAAAACGTGTTAAATTTTGATGGTATAATTAAGAACATTTAGGATCTCATTTTCTTGCTATCGCAATGTAACACGCTTTTATTAGAACAATTAGGACTGTGATATAAACTGTAAGATTTAATAATTTAGGTGTAAAGTTTTAATGTTAAAAATATATAATTATGTACAATATAGAATTTTTTTGTCGCAGACGAAAAAGCCTAATTATCGTTTAAGCTTACAATGAACTGATAAAGTGTTATATTTCTTTAGAGTCAATTTATTGTTTACTTTTTAGTTAATTTTATTAACCAAAATAATAAAAGCTTATTTTTAAAAAAGTTTTTTTTTCTTTAATTTTATTTTTTACTTTTTAGTTCGTTTTATTAACAAGTAATAGAAGCTTGTTCTTAGAAAAGCTTTAAATATAAGTAAAGGAGGTGAAACAAAAACACATATTTCAGTTACATCTGCGTATAATCAGAAACGATATAATATAGAGACATTGCATAGACGAAAAATCGTGTGAGGCAAGCTTCACAAAATTCTAGTAGGTCACATTCACCACTTACCACAGCAGAATTTGTTAAACTACCACTGTCTGTATTTGTTATTTAATAATTATTTGTACACTTTTTATTCAGCTAATGTGTTCAGAATTTTAACTTTTACTCACTAAAACTCCAATCAGTGTATTTCTGTGCTTAAATTATGTTAAAAATTGTGTTAAAGTTTTTGGTGTGGTGAAAGTGACCTACTAGAATTTTGTTACGCTCCGCTGCTTTCCACCGAAGTTCGCGCATGCAATATCTTTATATTCAAAAATTTTTGGTATAATGCGGATTGGAATTTATTAGTACACATTTTATGCGCAGCAACTTCAGCGGTGTATTCAAAGTTTAAAGCATAGTAAATATAAGTATTGAAGTCATGAGCCTGGGCATTCGCGCAATTTTAGTGATGTAAATTGCATGGCGCCAGCGCCAATGCGGTGCCAGCTCAATGGTAGCTCATTGACGAAATGACTCCAAGCGAATTTTTGACGCTACTTAGTAGTGAGTGCGTAGTACATTTTACTTGCGCTATTGAGTGAAACGACTTTTGTGTGTCAGGCACGAGTTTGGTGTTATTGGCGCTACTGGCAATGATGACACTGAGCTGTTGACGGTAGCGCTGGTAGTTCAGATTTTGAATCAGAGAAAGAATTGATGACCCGTGTAAATTATTATGGCTTTGGCCGTGTAAATTATTATGGTGTATTTGTATATTTTAGATTTAATGCACAATTAATATATGTGTGTTTGAGCGGCCAAATAATAACAGTAGTATTGCTAAAGTGCTGCTTAGTTGATGGAATGTCGCTAATTTCCTAGCGATGATCAGCAGATTGTCAATATTTCGTTCAACGGACGCGCGAAATTGCCACATCTGCTCAAATTTTCCAAGATTTTCCATTCTTGATTTAACTTAAGCTGTTATGCCAATATTTTTCAGCCAGCTTTTTTCAAATAGGTAATTTTTCCAAAAGCAAAATAAATTACAGAAAAGATTACAGAGTTAAACAGCCTTAAAAATTCAGCTATGTTGGTTATACACAGAAATACAACAGAGGGTTGTGTCTCCGCTTTTCGCAAGCGTTGAGATTCACCACGCGTGACACGCGTGATTCACCACGTCCAAATATCACAATCCACGGATAGGTACCGGCGTGTTTGTATGGGACTTAGGCTGTTATGCCAAAGTAAATACAAATCTTTACCGATAACTGTGTTATCGATTAATTTATCGAATTCTAACAAAGTAATATTGCATTGTCATCGGAGTTATACATGTGTGCAAAATTTCAGCTCAATCGGACACCGGGAAGTGTATCAAATTTAACTTGCAAGATTCCATTACAGACAACAAAAGTGAAACTAAATAAAAGCTTATAATAAAATTAAATACCTTTTAGCTTTAAGTTATAAATAGAAGAAAATATTAAATAAAGTCAATTTTTTTGATTTGCTACAAGCCAAAACAACGTGTTTCTCTCCACATGGCTACCGTGACATTCGTTCTTGCGCTAAAAAGTGCAAGTTTTTTTTTCTTAATTAGAAATAGTCGGTGATATTCAACTAAAACACTAAAAACAAGACGTTACACACAATAAAAGAGTTTAAACCCTTTAAAAGCATTGTCAATTTAAATTTCATTCGACTTTAAACAGTGTAAGCAAGTCTAGAGCAGAAGTGATGATTGCAAATTGTATAAAAATTACTGAAAGAGCAAAAGTTGGTATAAAACTTATAAATGCCTTGCCGTATGATACATTTACAACTGTAAAGTGCCGATTTCTTAATTATGATTAAAACATTTTCATATATTTTGTGACGTACAAAAACATTTATCAGAAAGCTGACGCATTTGCATTCTGTGTGAATTGCAATTACAAAATGGTGCAAATATCGATGCTATTGTTAGACTATGGGTGCATCAAACTACGCCCATTACAAATAATGTAGCCTTCGAACATTATGAATCAAATAAAATATATGATGTGGCATGGAAATTAAATGCAGAAATATCATCGCACTGTGAACAGCGTGGAAGTTACAATTAAGAGTAGGTACTGGGGAAGATATCGAGACCAGGCGAACGAACAAATTTTTATCAAGCACTCAGAAATCATTTTCCTGCAAAATTTGGAAAAATTCAAGTTAAGCCCTTTCCAACTTCTACCAACACAACTGTATGTATTATATTTTTAAATATATCTTATTTTCATCGTTAGCGAAAAATTTTGCTAAAACAAAGATTTTTTATGTAAATATTTTTCTAATGCTTTTAAACGATAAACTTTTCTATTTCAATCAATTATTGTACTTTTATAATACAAAATGCTTTTGGGAAAACCGAAATATATTAAAAATTTAATTTTGAATTTATCGTTCTCTTGGAAAACATTTACAATTTATATTTCACAGCTTAAATACTTCTAAACATTTAAATTAGATTTAAAAAAAAACAAATGTAATTTATTGAATAGTATCGCTTATCACAGCAAATCCTTTTTAAACGTCATTTAAGAAACATTTACAGAAATGCCTCGTTGCAAATACAACAAGAAAAAAAAACTTATTAAAAATACATTAAGGCAGTTCACGAGTTTGGTGCATTTGATATTGGAAATAACTTTTTTTTTCATTTGAAAACCTTTTTTATAAGCTTTTATTTAGTTTCACTTTTGTTGTCTGTAATGGAATCTTGCAAGTTAAATTTGATACACTTCCCGGTGTCCGATTGAGCTGAAATTTTGCACACATGTATAACTCCGATGACAATGCAATATTACTTTGTTAGAATTCGATAAATTAATCGAGAACACAGTTACCGGTAAAGATTTGTATTTACTTTGGATAACAGCCTAAGTCCCATACAAACCCGCCGGTACCTATCCGTGGATTGTGATATTTGGACGTGGTGAATCACGCGTGTCACGCGTGGTGAATCTCAACGCTTGCGAAAAGCGGAGACACAACCCTCTGTTGTATTTCTGTGTATAACCAACATAGCTGAATTTTTAAGTCTGCTTAACTCTGTAATCTTTTCTGTAATTTATTTTGCTTTTGGAAAAATTACCTATTTGAAAAAAACTGGCAGAAAAATATTGGCATAACAGCTTAAGTTAAATCAAGAATGGAAAAACTTGGAAAATTTGAGCAGATGTGGCAATTACGCGTGCCCGTTGAACGAAATATTGACAATCTATTGATAATCGCTAGGAAATTAGCGACATTCCATCAACTTAGCAGCACTTTAGCAATACTACTGTTATTATTTGGCCGCTCAAACACACCCATATTAATTGTGCATTAAATTTAAAATATACAACGCAAAAATGACTCCGGTTGTTATGTCCGCAGCATTTATTTGGTACAAATACAACATAATAATTTACACGGCCAAAGCCATAATAATTTGCACGGGTCATCAATTCTTTCTCTGATTCAAAAGCTGAACTACCAGCGATACCGCCATCAGCTCAGTGTCATCATTGCCAGTAGCGCCAATAACACCAAACTCGTGCCTGACACACAAAAGTCGTTTCATTCAATAGCGCAAGTGAAATGTACTACGCACTCACTACTAAGTAACGTCAAATATTCGATTGGAGTCATTTCGTCAATGAGCTACCATTGAGCTGGCACCGCATTGGCGCTGGCGCCATGCTATTTACATCACTAAAATAGCACGAATGTCCAGGCTCATGACTTTGTTAATCCAGATGGTGAAAACGAAGACTCAAAGGAATGCAACCTTGCAAACAACAGCCGCCATTTTCAAAGTGTAAAAATTCTGTGATACAACGTACGCTAACGCCGTTAGGCTGTTATCGGTAAGTGTTGCATACTTTTCTGCGCACTTGATTTTGTTTTACAGATTTTTGGCGATGGAATTTTAGCTAAGCGAAAGTAGAATTTTATTTTAAAACAGATTTAACCCACAGATGAGAGATCTGCAATAAGTAGTTGTAAACTGAACGCGGCATAGGCAAAGTTAAGTTATTTAACACTGTTTGACATAATTTTATATGTGCTCTCTGTCAAAAATGCTTCAACTAACTTAGTCACATTTTATTTCGATTATGAATATGCCCCAATATATTCGGATTATGATATAATAAAATTAAAGAAAAAAACTTTTTTAAAAATAAGCTTTTATTATTGGCTAATAAAATAAACTAAAAAGTAAGTTGGTGCATTAAAAGAAATGAATAGAATGAGAAACGTTACAAATAACTAAGTAAAGATTACGTACTAATTTAAACAATATTTTACCCTACTAAAAATTTAAAAAAATTCCTATTTAAATTCAAATTTAAGAAAAAGGCTTTTCTAAGAACAAGCTTCTATTACTTGTTAATAAAACGAACTAAAAAGTAAAAAAATAAAATTAAAGAAAAAAAAACTTTTTTAAAAATAAGCTTTTATTATTGGTTAATAAAATTAACTAAAAAGTAAACAATAAATTGACTCTAAAGAAATATAACACTTTATAAGTTCATTGTAAGCTTTAACGATAATTAGACTTTTTCGTCTGCGACAAAAGAATTCTATATTGTACATAATTATATATTTTTAACATTAAAACTTTACACCTAAATTATTAAACCTTACAGTTTATATCACAGTTCTAATTGTTCTAATAAAAAGCGTGTTGAATTTTGATGGTATAATTAAGAACATTTAGGATCTCCTTTTCTTGCTATCGCAATGTAACACGCTTTTATTAGAACAATTAGGACTGTGATATAAACTGTAAGGTTTAATAATTTAGGTGTAAAGTTTTAATGTTAAAAATATATAATTATGTACAATATAGAATTCTTTTGTCGCAGACGAAAAAGCCTAATTATCGTTAAAGCTTACAATGAACTTATAAAGTGTTATATTTCTTTAGAGTCAATTTATTGTTTACTTTTTAGTTAATTTTATTAACCAATAATAAAAGCTTATTTTTAAAAAAGTTTTTATTTCTTTAATTTTATTTAGATTTTGTTTTGATTGACAATGTTGAAAAAATTAACTCTGGTTTTTGATGTTGCGTATTTTCAATGACGGAGCAAATGCATATCCATATTAATATTTCGCGTTTTATGTAAAAGTACTACACCAGTTTACAAATATAATGATGGTAGACCATTTGCACAAAATCCTGAACTAACCAATTTTTTTATATGCCATAAAATGAGATTTTTGCCTCTATATATAAAGTACCTCAATTTAATATGAAAATATTAAAACATTTTCATTCATTTAAATTTTTTAAAGAAAGCGGTGCGTCCGCGATATAAAATATTTTTTTTTATACTCCCGTATACTTTAATTCGATAAAATGTATCAGACTTAGAATTCAATAAAAATGTATACCAAATGCGACAAATATTAACCGGTTTTACAGATATCACTCGGATGTATAAAATATTTACCTGATTTACAGAAAAATAATAATTTTCAATAAAATTACCCTGCCTTTAAACACAGGTCCGATGATGAGGGCAATTCCAACGATAATTCAGTAAAAGTTATGATAAATTTCCTTATCATTTTTCAAAAAGATACCGCGAGTAAAAGCAACTATACAATATAAAAATAAATAATGAGATCTCCAATTTAATCTTGTGACTGTTAACGAAATAATGAATTTAGATGAGTTAATTTCGAGGCTTGAAAAAGCAGCCGGCAATCACAATATTAAAAAGTTAGAATGGCCAAAAAATTATATACTTTTTAATAACTTTTCAATTACGAACTTTGAAGTCAGCGGAAATAAAATTCTATATTCATTAGAAATAATATTAACGTACACTGTAGAAACTGTAACAGAAAAAGAACAAAAACATAAACTTATGACAATTTATCACGAGGACGCACTTTTAGGCGGTCACTGCGGTACAAAAAGATTATAAGCAAAATTAAGAACAAAATATTACTGGAAAAATATGACGCGTGATATAGCGAAATTTGTAAAAAAGTGCGGTAAATGCCTTTTAAATAAAGTTAAGCCAAAAACAAAGGAAAATCTTGTCCTGACTCCAACACCCTGTAAACCATTTGACATAGTAATTGTCGATACAATAGGCCCACTTCCAGAATCCAAATATGGTAACAAGTTCGCTGTTACTATGATTTGTGATTTATCAAAATATTTGGTGACGATAGCCGTACCAGACAAATCGGCAAAAACAATTGCATGTGCGATTTTTGAAAGTTTCATATTAACTTATGGAACCATGGAAACAATTAGATCTGATTTAGGCACCGAGTACAAAAATGAATTATTCTCTGAGCTGACAAAACTTTTAAATATTAATCATGATTTCTCTACAGCTTACCACCATGAAACTGTTGGTACTGTTGAAAGAAATCATAAAGTCTTTAACGAATACTTACGTGCTTATCTAAATGAAACGTATTAAGATTGGGATACATATTTAAAATACTTCATGTTTTTGCACAATAATACAACTAGCTCGGTTTTTGACAGTAAATTTTCTCCTTTTGAACTAATATTTGGCAGAAAATCTACTTTGCCACATGAATTCCAAAGAGAACAAATTGATCCGAAATATAATGTACAAAATTACGCAAAAGAATTAAAATTTAGAATGCATAAATCTCATAAAATGGCTATAAATTTAATTAATAAACATAAAATTAGAAATAGGGAATTGCATGATAAAACAGCTAGACCTTTAGAAGTTAATATAAATGATAAAGTTTTAGTAGAAAAAGAACCGAAAGATAAACATGAAAATATATATCAAGGCCCATACATAATAAAGGAAATAGATGGCCCTAATGTTACAATTTATGATGAAATTACTAAAGCCAATAAGATTGTTCACAAAAATAGAATAGTAAAGATTAAATAAATAAGTGGTTTGTAATTATGCTATGAAAAAAAAATTATAAAATAAAATTAAAATTATGTATATCTATTACTTGCGTTTAGGTTTATATATTTACATATCTTTAAAAGAATTATTACTAAAATTTTTTTAATAAAACCGCTCACTTAAAACTGATTCTAAATTTTGCAATAAATTTTCCACATTTAAAATCAATCTTAACTTAACAAAAATATTAATAAAAATAAAATTAAAGAAAAAAAACTTTTTTAAAAATAAGCTTTTATTATTTTGGTTAATAAAATTAACTAAAAAGTAAACAATAAATTGACTCTAAAGAAATATAACACTTTATCAGTTCATTGTAAGCTTAAACGATAATTAGGCTTTTTCGTCTGCGACAAAAAAATCTATATTGTACATAATTATATATTTTTAACATTAAAACTTTACACCTAAATTATTAAATCTTACAGTTTATATCACAGTCCTAATTGTTCTAATAAAAAACGTGTTAAATTTTGATGGTATAATTAAGAACATTTAGGATCTCATTTTCTTGCTATCGCAATGTAACACGCTTTTATTAGAACAATTAGGACTGTGATATAAACTGTAAGATTTAATAATTTAGGTGTAAAGTTTTAATGTTAAAAATATATAATTATGTACAATATAGAATTTTTTTGTCGCAGACGAAAAAGCCTAATTATCGTTTAAGCTTACAATGAACTGATAAAGTGTTATATTTCTTTAGAGTCAATTTATTGTTTACTTTTTAGTTAATTTTATTAACCAAAATAATAAAAGCTTATTTTTAAAAAAGTTTTTTTTCTTTAATTTTATTTTTTACTTTTTAGTTCGTTTTATTAACAAGTAATAGAAGCTTGTTCTTAGAAAAGCTTTAAATATAAGTAAAGGAGGTGAAACAAAAACACATATTTCAGTTACATATGCGTATAATCAGAAACGATATAATATAGAGACATTGCATAGACGAAAAATCGTGTGAGGCAAGCTTCACAAAATTCTAGTAGGTCACATTCACCACTTACCACAGCAGAATTTGTTAAACTACCACTGTCTGTATTTGTTATTTAATAATTATTTGTACACTTTTTATTCAGCTAATGTGTTCAGAATTTTAACTTTTACTCACTAAAACTCCAATCAGTGTATTTCTGTGCTTAAATTATGTTAAAAATTGTGTTAAAGTTTTTGGTGTGGTGAAAGTGACCTACTAGAATTTTGTTACGCTCCGCTGCTTTCCACCGAAGTTCGCGCATGCAATATCTTTATATTCAAAAATTTTTGGTATAATGCGGATTGGAATTTATTAGTACACATTTTATGCGCAGCAACTTCAGCGGTGTATTCAAAGTTTAAAGCATAGTAAATATAAGTATTGAAGTCATGAGCCTGGGCATTCGCGCAATTTTAGTGATGTAAATTGCATGGCGCCAGCGCCAATGCGGTGCCAGCGCAATGGTAGCTCATTGACGAAATGACTCCAAGCGAATTTTTGACGCTACTTAGTAGTGAGTGCGTAGTACATTTTACTTGCGCTATTGAGTGAAACGACTTTTGTGTGTCAGGCACGAGTTTGGTGTTATTGGCGCTACTGGCAATGATGACACTGAGCTGTTGACGGTAGCGCTGGTAGTTCAGATTTTGAATCAGAGAAAGAATTGATGACCCGTGTAAATTATTATGGCTTTGGCCGTGTAAATTATTATGGTGTATTTGTATATTTTAGATTTAATGCACAATTAATATATGTGTGTTTGAGCGGCCAAATAATAACAGTAGTATTGCTAAAGTGCTGCTTAGTTGATGGAATGTCGCTAATTTCCTAGCGATGATCAGCAGATTGTCAATATTTCGTTCAACGGACGCGCGAAATTGCCACATCTGCTCAAATTTTCCAAGATTTTCCATTCTTGATTTAACTTAAGCTGTTATGCCAATATTTTTCAGCCAGCTTTTTTCAAATAGGTAATTTTTCCAAAAGCAAAATAAATTACAGAAAAGATTACAGAGTTAAACAGCCTTAAAAATTCAGCTATGTTGGTTATACACAGAAATACAACAGAGGGTTGTGTCTCCGCTTTTCGCAAGCGTTGAGATTCACCACGCGTGACACGCGTGATTCACCACGTCCAAATATCACAATCCACGGATAGGTACCGGCGTGTTTGTATGGGACTTAGGCTGTTATGCCAAAGTAAATACAAATCTTTACCGATAACTGTGTTATCGATTAATTTATCGAATTCTAACAAAGTAATATTGCATTGTCATCGGAGTTATACATGTGTGCAAAATTTCAGCTCAATCGGACACCGGGAAGTGTATCAAATTTAACTTGCAAGATTCCATTACAGACAACAAAAGTGAAACTAAATAAAAGCTTATAAAAATATTAATTATTTACCTTTTAAATTTTCCAGGAAAATGTTGCACTGCGGTGAATGAACGAATCCTGGGTTATAACCACCCTAAAGCATGCAAATTCGTTCATTTACAACAGTTCAACTGAATTAGAAAAAGCATAAGAAATACTAAAAATACATATATATATTAATTTTATGATATAATAAAGCGAATGACATTTTGTTTGTTTGTTTGTTTGAATTCTTTTTTTTCCCCAAAACGGAAGGTGTAATGGACAACGGTAATCAGCGCAATTACATTTTTACAATATAACAATATCGCCGGAGTCATCCACCTCATATTGCTCAACTCATTTGCAGTGCAATACACTTTCGGTATTTCGATATTGGATATCTACTGACCTACTTAACGGTCAGCATATGCGAACTCAGATTACCCTTGTCCATTCACACCAATCATTGACTTAGTCATAAAACTTACATACCTTTTAGCTTTAAGTTATAAATAGAAGAAAATATTAAATAAATTCAGTTTTTAAATTTGCTACAAGCCAAAGCAACGTGTTTCTCTCCACAGTCCCACCAGCCGCAAAATATTTTTGCTGGTATCGGTTCACTATTGTCTTGAGCTCATCCACATTCCTTGCCGCTATAAGAATGTTTGTATGCGGGGTGGAGCTCCCGATACCGTCGATTATAAAACCGATTAACTCGGTGTCACTGATGTTTGCACGCTTACCTATTGCCTGCATGGTAGGTACATAACGGTGAGGAGGCCCCTCCTTTTTTTCCAAGGGCGCTGCGACAGCATTTTATACACTTTTTGTCGCGTATTGTGTCGCCGCCGTTGAACTTAGGGAGGTCGTGTTCAATCCCCATGTTGCAGGCGGCTATGGCTTTTGTACTTTGGGGGAAGTTCTCGTTCCTGAATCTCATGGATATGGCTACGTAGCGACAGTATCTCGAGGGGTCTTTTTAGGGCTTCTACTTCCGACTCTAAATTGTTGATAGTGATGGCCTGCTTGACGGCGGTGGTATGGATGTTAAATACTAGCGGCAGCCATATTATTGATGGCAGCAAAGCCAGTGTTATTAGTGGCGACAGCGTCATCGGCGGTAGCGATATTATTGGTGGCAACAAATGCAGTGACGTCGTTGCAGGCGGCGACGTTGTTGTTGTTGTTGTAGCGATAAGGACACTCCCCGAAGGCCTTGGGGAGTGTTATCGATGTTGATTTTCCTTTGTCGGATGCAGATCCGGTACGTTCCGGTACCTAGCCCGACCATCTCGGGAACGATTTGTTATGACCACATGCGACCTTCTTGGCCATCCCACTCTTCCACCCCCTAGATACATGAGGAGTTCGTGGTCGCCGGAGCCTCGGCTGTTAATAAAACAGGATTCGCCAGGGATAGGTGATGTTGACAATTGGGTTTGGAGAAGCTATATATTACGCTGGCAACCTGACAAGGTTGCGCTACACAACCCCTTGAATCTGGCATTTTAGTCGCCTCTTACGACAGGCATGCCTACCGCGGGTATATTCTGACCCCCTAACTAGCTGGGGTGAGGCGGCGACGTCATGGGCAGCGATGACATCGGTGGCGACTGTGACGTTGGTGGCGGCGGTAGCAGCAGTGGCGTTAGTATTATCAAGAATATTAGCGGCGGTGTTATTGGCGGCAGCGCCGGCATTGTTAGGAATGTTAGTGATGACTGGATTAGTGGCCGCTATGGCAAGATCGGTGCCGGGAATCGAATCCCTATTGTCCCCCACAACGCTCTTGAGCAGTTTACGTAATTGCTGTACCGGGGCCGTTAATGGAAACTGCACCCCAGCCTTTTGTAGGGCCTTGGTGACGTCCACCTTGGAAGTTGCCATAATAATAGGCGTTTTCGCTGTTGCTCCTCGAAAATAATATTACTAGTTGTTGATTTGGGTTACTATCCCACACCTGTGGGTCAATTCCCTAACACACAAAATTTACACTTTGAATTTTCATGCGATTCTCTAAAATATTACGCACGTTGTTCTGCTGAATGAGCGCTGAATGTAAAAGTCATATGTCAGTGAGAAAATGTTTACCAAACGCCATGAATAGAAAAAAATTATTCTGCAACAGAGCGTATAAGTTTTGAGTGTCAAAATAGTGTACACTAGCTGTCAAGAAAACTCGCGAAGTTTTTATCAGTGAGTTTTCTTGTTCACAGTTTTGCTTACAGAATCAGACTTTCAAAGTTTACACAATTTCTTGGGTACACCTTAAAACTCGCAGATAGTGAATAGGGCCCCTGTGCTTTAAATTTACGATTTTTCCGGAATATTCCAGGCGGATTAAAACTGATAAGTCTTAAGTCTTATTCAGAAGCACCGGCTAAGAAGCTGGCCGTAGTCTCGCTCAAAAAATCGATTTTTGTATCTCGCTTTGACAAAGACACTTCCGTTGAGGATATCAAGTCTTATGTCACTTCGAAAATTAAGGCTGACGGCATGACTTTAAGAAAAATTAAATTTAATTACGAAAGAAACATTTCTTCATTCAGAATTGATGTCTACTCAAAAGATTTTGGTAAACTTTTGGACAGCGTATTTTGGCGGCCAGGAGCTTTTGTTCGCGAAGTTGTGCATAAGACTATTGATTTTACTCAAAATGTAGCAAAAATTTCTCCTCAAAGTTCCGATCCAAAAAACTTAATTTATCATATTGCTTAAGCATTTACTATCAAAACGTTAGAGGCTTAAATACTGAATTAACTGACTTATATTTGAAAACCATTCACTGTAACTATAATATTATTGCTTTTACCGAAATATGGCTGAAACCCAATGTTTTAAATTCCGAAATTTTTTGCGGTGAGTATCAGACCTATAGAAATAGTCGCTTAAATAGGACCGGAGGTGGTGTCTTGCTAGCTATGCATTCTTCAATTCCATGTGAAGATGTTAATTTAGCCGAAGTTGATTTCATCGAGTTTAAATGCATCCGAATCTTACTAGGCCGGGGTCATATTTACTTAGCGGTTTGCTATATTCCACCGTCTTCTGATCTATCAGTGTATATGCACCATATTTCACTGTTACAATCTGTCAATTCGATGATAAAGCCCACGGACTCAATGATTGTTTTAGGCGACTTTAACCTGCCACATATATCTTGGAATACCGTTGATCACAATATTGTCCCCGTATCATCCAAGATGCATAACAATGACTTTTTGGATGGAATTACTGATCTTTGCCTTAATCAGATCAACTTCTTTCCGAATAAGTATGGAAAATTCTTAGACTTAGCATTTGTTGACGACATATCTAAATTCTCTATAAATCGGTGTGAACCTCTTGTTTTGCCAGAAGACGTTTACCATCCTTCTCTTGAGATAACTTACGAAATCATAAGCACCGAAGTCGGCTGCACTAACAAAACACGTGTCTCTACCAGATGCTTTGATTTTTCCAAAACTAATTTCAACAATTTAAATAAAGAGCTTTCTGAGATAACGTGGCCCGATATAAAGAGGATGTAGAGCAAAACGTTTTACATTTTAATAAAACCATTTATACTTTATTTGAAAAACATGTGCCCAAACACACATGCTCGTACATTGAACTAGTGCAAGCCTGGCGTACTAAAGATTTAAAAGCTGTAAAAAATAAGAAATCAAGTTAATTCAAATTATATAAGAGAACCGGTTTACATTCTGATTATGCACAGTCCGCTATTTTCCGTCATAAGTATTTTGAACTTGATAAAAAGAGTTATAAAGCTTACTTATGTAAAATTAAAAGAAACATTATTTGCAACCCGAAGTCTTTTTATGATTTCGTAAATTCTAAACGCAGAACTAACGGGTTTCCTTCTGCCATGAAGTTTAGAAATAGCATTTCCAGCGACGATCAAGAGATTGCAAACTTCTTCGCTCAGTTCTTTCACTCTAATTACTCTGCTGTTGTTGATTCATCACCTACAAATTATCCCAATGAGCTCCGTTCTAGTAACTCAATATATGCCCCACATTTGTTGCCTGAAGATGTTCTACTACATCTAAGGACCCTAAAAGAATCCTTCAAATACGGTCCCGATTTGATCCCAACATGTTTTCTTAAAAAATGAGCGGAATACATTTACCAGCCCCTTACTGATCTGCTTAACCTTTCTTTAAAAAACGGCATTTTCCCGACTGCTTGGAAGGAATCTTTTCTTATCCCACTCCATAAAAAAGGAAGCAAGTCGTCTATTGAAAACTATCGTGGAATAGCAAAGATCTCCGCTATCCCTAAGCTTTTCGAAGCAATCGTTACTAATCACCTTACATTTTCGATTTCTACATTGATAGATAGTTCTCAGCATGGCTTTTGTAGAGCCAAATCAACCACAACCAATTTGCTTGAATTTACAACTCACGTCTTTAATGGGTTTAGAAACTATCATCATACCGACGTTATATACACTGATTTCAGCAAAGCATTCGACAAAGTAGGCCACTCATTACTTGTTTATAAACTCGAATTGCTTGGTTTTCAACCTGGCCTAACTCGCTGGATCTCCTCCTATCTTTGCGGTAGAACTCAAAGAGTCATTTTTAAAAAACATTTGTTCGAATGTCATCGATGTTCCCTCCGGTGTGCCTAAGGGCAGCCATCTCGGTCCTATTCTGTTTTTGATCTTTATAAACGAGTTTCACACAACTATAAAATATTCTAAAATTTTAATGTATGCCGACGACGTAAAACTTTTTAAGTCATACGCGTCGGTTGATGAACGTTCTGTACTCCAGGCGGATTTAAATCGTTTAGTTACTTGGTGTAATGCGAATTTTATGCCTCTCAACATAGAAAAATGTAAATCCATGTGTTTTTCACGTGGGAACATACAGCCAGCTTCCTACACAATTAATGGCCAAACTCTGGAAAGCGTTGATGTTTTTTTCGACTTGGGAGTTACAATGAATTGCAAACTTAGTTTCAACCCTCATATTAATGCCACAGTCAATAAAACGAGAGGAGTTTTAGCATTTGTGAAAAGATGGGCAAAAGAGTTTAGTGATCCTTACGTTACAAAAACCCTTTTTACATCATTGGTGAGGCCGATATTAGAATATGGATCGATAATTTGGAATCCGCGTTATCAAGTTCATGTGGATAGACTAGAATCAATTCAAAACAGTTTTTTACTTTTCGCCTTGAGAAATCTTCTATGGGACTCTCCGTATAATCTTCCTCCTTACACTAATCGATTAAAACTAATAAATCCTCCTACCCTTACAAGTAGTAGAGAAATGCTAGGTGTACTATTTATGGGTAGACTTTTAAATGGATCGATTTTCAAGCCCATTTCTTTTGAGCGAAGTAAACTTGAATGTTCCCATTCGAGTTTCAAGGCATTATAAACCTATAATTCTTAAACAATGCAGAAGCAATTTCCAACTGCACGAACCTTTTCTATGTTTGTGTGAAGATTATAATCTCACTCGAGAATAATTGATGTTTCGGACTCGCTCTTTGCCATAAAAAAGACGGTTCTATCTTCTCTTAATAATTAAAAAATTATATTTATACTTTTAATCTATTGTATTTTGTAAATCTTTATTTTCTCAGCTGATGAGTTTTCTCTGTAATGAGCGGTTTTAGATCTCGGTGCTTAAGAAGCCACTGCCTCTCAAAGACTCGGTAACAAAAATATTATAAATAACACATAAATAAGAATTTAGGAAAAAAAAACAAAGTATGAATTAAAAAAAACAAAAACAGGATTAGCCTGGTTTCATCGGGCCACTTGAGGCCAGTGCGCTGCCACAACATCCGAGTAAAAAAAAACATGTGTTTTGCTGTTCATATACAAAGCTTTTCTTTTTATTATCTTTGTTTACAATATATACATGGTTCTGTTCATTGTTTAATACAAAGTAGAGTTGCATTCATATGATAGTGTTACGAATATTAGCAAAACTAAGGAGTGCTGCCTCTCTAAGCCGATGCTAAGCAGTGACGTGAATGCACATCAATAATTCAATCATTATGTATCTACATAAACGCGAAAAAACAATTTAAGTTGCCATACGTGATTGTGAATAACCGCGAAAAGTGTGAAAAATTTATTCGTGTCGAAAACCAAAATTAAGTGCAAACGCGGCACATTAACGTTGTCTTAAATTCCTTGTGACTATCTGGTCTGTCCCCCCACCAGCGGTAAGGCTCTCCGGACACAGCACAAGGAAGAGGTGCACATAACCTCACATATTAAAATCTAACGCCACACGGCTGTGGCAGTTTTCATTTTCTTTTCAAGCACTTTAATTTTCACTTGTTCAATCGACACAGTTTTTACAACAGTTTTCACTGAGTTTTTACACTTTTCGTCGAGTTTTTATATCAACGCGCGCACTTATTTTTTATAATAAAATTGACGATTGAAGTGGCAAGTGGCCCCCTTTACTTCGCCAAATACACATTGGTTGATTCCCCCTGCTCCCTGTTTTACGGCACAAATAATCTGCAAAGTCAGACAAAATAAACAAATTCAAAGCAATAAATAAAATTTTTGCGTAATTTAATAGTGGTTGGTTGGGTGATTCGCTCAGGTTTTCAAGTTTTGTATCCCTTGGTTAATTCGCTCTCCACTTTTAATCCATGAACATGGAATCATATATTAGATTGGCCGATCGAATAATCGAATTCGAGGCCGATTTCAATGACATAAGTGCGGCTCTGCACACGGTACACACGCTGGCAATACAGCAAAAAGAGTTGCAAGCTAAGTGGGAAAAGGCCGAGACCGCCCTCGAGGAATTGCTTCACTCTGACACGCTCGACGCTAAGAAAATCGCAGCGGTCAAGATCAAGCATAAAGCGGCATATGCCGTATTCCTGAGATGCATGTCAAACATGGCTGAACTTCAAGCCAAATTGAAGGAGGAAAAAGATAGGGCAGTCAAACCTGAGGGAGAACGCGCGCGCGAACACAGTATCCGCCTGCCAGCTTGCGATACTGAGGTATTCAAGGGCGACTACCTATCATGGCCAACGTTTCGTGACCTGTTCACGGCCATCTATAAAAATAACAGTCGCTTAAGCCCGGTAGAAAAGTTATTCCACCTTAACCAAAAAACCCAAGGTGAGGCAAAGGACATTGTCAAGAAATGTCCTTTGACAAATGAAGGCTTCGAAACAGCCTGGAAAAACCTATGTGAGAGATACGAGAATAAGCGGATTCTCGTAAACTCACAACTACAAATTTTGTTTAATCTAAAAAAGATAGATAGCGAGTGCGGCAGCTCTATCAAAACCTTACAGCGCGACATAAATAATTGCTTGGCATCTCTAAAAACACATCAGATCGATGTTTCAAATTGGGATGCGATTATTACCTATTTATGTTCGACAAAATTACCTGAAAATACGTTGGCTCTATGGGAGCAGAGCATTGACCACAAGACGGACATATCCAAGTGGGAGGATATGGACAAATTCTTGTCAAATCGTTTTCCAGACACTTGAAACCGTGTCTGGTTTTACAGGGAATGGCACTTCTAAAGTGCAAAATCAAACACGTCGCGCCAGTCGACGGAAAACCCTACAAAAGACTTGGTGCTTTTCAAACCAAAGTAACCAAGCAAACACCAAAATCAATATGTAAAATGTGCAAATCTACGGAGCCAGATTACGCAACTGTTCACGTTTTTGCGATTTAAACCCAGTAGAAAGGATTAAATTCGTCAAATCCACAAATGGCTGCCTGAATTGTTTATCCCCAGGACACACAGTGACGAGGTGCACCAGTTCATACAACTGTTCCAAATGCCACTCTCGTCACCACACGCTCCTGCATGCGGAAACACTTCAGCAACCGGCGGTGCGCAACCCGTTCAAAGATGCGGATAATACCCCATCAACTTCGGTACAGGCACGGAAAAGACAGGAATCGGGACAACCACCTTCTTCTACGAACCAGAATGTCAAATCCTGCCATCCCAATTCCAGCACAGATGTGCTATAAGGAACTGTTCGCGTACACATTCACCATAATGGTACCGACTTCCCCGCGCGGGCATTAATTGATTCTGGGTGTGAATGTTCCTTTATAACTGAAATACTGAAACGCAGGATCAATTTGCCAGCGAGGAAAATGCATACTCATGTTTCAGGCATCACAAATGCGGTGTCAGCTCAGGTGAAAGAAGCATCCAACATCGAATTACGTTCACCAGTGGATCCCTGCTTCAGCCTGACTACACCCGTACTAGTTCTAGCGAAACTCACTGGGAATCTTCCATCCTGCCATATCAACGCAATGACTATGCAGGCATTCCCAGACTTGGTTTTGGCAGACAAGAGGTTTTACGTCAACGAAGACGTAGACCTCATACTTGGCGGAGACATATATCCCCAAATTATAATGAGCGGTATAAAGAAGAATGTGCTAAACACACTCTTGGCTCAAGAGACAGTTTTCGGTTGGATACTAACCGGTCGAATCGAAGCACCGAATCCAACGAAGAGAATTATGTCTTTCTACAACGAGGTTGCGTTAGAAAACCAACTCAAAGCTTTCTGGGAGGTAGAAAATGTACCCAAAAACAAAATATTAAATGAAGATGAAAGGTACTGCGAACAACAATTTAAAGAAACAACGCAACGAAGTGAGAATAGAAGATACACAGTGTCACTTCCTTTCCGGCAGGATTACCCTAAAAACATTAATTTTGGACCGTCCCTGAAACGCGCATGCTCTCAATTCTTCCGGAATGAGGGGCGACTAATAAAAAACCCAGATTTAGGTAAAGAATATGTTCGAGTGTTGTCAGAATATGATACGCTCGGACATATGAGGAAATTAAAAAAGAATATCTCATCCGACGATTCGGATCATTACTTCCTGCCCCACCACGCCGTTATTAAAGCGGAAAGTACCACTACAAAGGTACGCGTCGTATTCAATGCCTCGAGCCCTACGGCCAACGGTAATAGCTTAAATGATATTCTACTCCCTAGGCCCAGTTCTACAAGCCGATCTACCCATCCTTATATTACGATGGAGACTATACCGTTTTGTCTTCAATAGCGACGTCGAAAAGATGTATCGTCAAATTTGGGTGAACGAAAATCACACCAAATTTCAAAGCATTGTATATCGCACTTCCCCGAATGACCCTATTAGTCTATACGAATTAAAGACGGTTACCTTCGGAGTGAATTGCGCTCCATACCTCGCGATAAGAACGCTTCTCCAACTAGCAGACGACGTCTCAAACTCACACCCTACAGCGGCTAACATACTGCGAGAATACATGTATGTAGATGACGTGTTAGCGGGTGGACATACGATCACATCGACCATTAAAGCCAGAGATGAAATTCGTCAAGTCCTACACTCCGCGGGCTTTCCACTTCGCAAGTGGACATCCAATTCAGAGGACATTCTAAGGGACATCCCCAAAGCAGAACTGCTCAGTGAAAACTTCCTGGCATTCGAAGATACCAGTTCGGTAAAAGCCCTGGGAATACGATGGAACGCTCACTCAGACGTATTTTATTTCAAGGCAGGAACCCTGGAAAATGGCGAAAACATCACCAAACGAGCAGTCCTATCCGCTATAGCCAAACTTTTCGACCATTTAGGCTGGCTTGCGCCAATGGTCATTGCGGCAAAAATACTCATGCAGAGTATTTGGTTAGAAGGCACCGCTTGGGACGACCCAGTATCGAGCAGTACGCTAGAACGATGGAAAACCTTCACCGGCCAATACCATGAAATCGATAAAATCAGGATACCTAGATGGGTCAACTTTTCTCCAGGAACCGACATCGAGATCCATGGATTTTGTGACGCATCCGAGAAGGCTTATGCAGCAGTCTTGTACATGCGTGTCAAAACGGATGATAATGTCTGCAGAAACCTACTTCTAGCCAAAACCCGAGTAGCCCCAGTGAAAACTCTTTCTCTTCCACGATTGGAACTGTGCGGAGCCGTGCTGTTAGCGGAAATCACCGAATCCATTTTCAGAAACCTTAAATTGGGACCAGTGAGAGTTCACCTTTGGACGGATTCAACGATCGTTCTCGCATGGATAAGGAAACCGCCCTTGTTCCTGGTCAACTTTCGTCGCACATCGGATCACCAAGATCATCGACATGGTCGGAAATAAGGACTGGTTGCACGTAGATCAGAATCTAACCCAGCAGATTTAGGTAGCAGAGGATTACCTGCGTCTGAATTGGTCAACAATTCGTTGTGGTGGCAGGGACCTTCTTGGCTGCAAGAAGACACTTCCCAATGGCCAGCACAAGAAAGTGACTACATCACCTCCGTAGAGGAAAAGAGGGCGAAGACCTGCGCAACAACAACAGTAAATACTACCGATGTTCTTCAACGCTTTTCAGACCTACCTAGGGCTTTACGGGTGCTCTCATACGTAATGAGGTTCTACCGAAGAACTCACCCCAAAACAAAAAAATCATTTCAGGTCGAGTCACCTTTAATCTCTCCTGATGAGATCAAATCAGTAACCCAACTCTTAATTAAAATCTATCAGAAACAACATTATAGTTCCGAATATAATGATCTAAAGGCCGGAAAACCAATTGCAGGGAAAAGTGCAATACTCTCACTTAATCCCTATCTAGACCAACATGGCATCATTCGGGTAGGAGGGCGACTCGGGGCGTCAAAGGACTTAGCTTTTAATGAACGCCACCCAATCCTCCTCCCATACAACTGCCGGTTATCCCGTCTGACAGTCCTAATGTTTCATCAAGAAAGTCTGCATGGGGAAAACCAACTCATGTTACGTCTGATACGCACCCAATATTGGATACCTAACATCAAAACCATGATTAGGGCAACAATTCACAATTGCAAAGTTTGCACTATACACCGAAAGCGTGCTCAGACCCAACTTATGGGTATTCTCCCTCGCGAACGCACGACATTCAACCGTGCATTCACGAATACTGGAGTCGACTTCGCCGGACCCTTCGACATTAAAAGTTACCGCGGCAGAGGGTGTCGACTATCCAAAGGCTATGTCTGCCTTTTCGTGTGTTTTTCCACACGAGCGATTCATCTGGAGGCCACTACTGACCTCAGCACCCCATCATTTCTTGCGGCTTTTGCCCGTTTTATATCTAGACGCGGATGTCCCAAAAACGTCTACTCCGACAACGGTACAAACTTTGTCGGAGCTTCACGATGCCTACGATCGGAATTCAAAACTTTCATTTCACAAGCCCGAGACAATGCTGTCTCGAAGTACAGCCACCAGTCACTCACTTGGCATTTCATCCCTGCGGGCGCTCCCCACATGGGAGGGCTGTGGGAGGCTGGAGTGAAAAGCTTCAAAAGCCACTTCAAAAAGATAGCCTCACCACACAAATTCACATTCGAGGAATTCCATACACTCTTGTGCCGCATCGAGGCATGCCTGAACTCGCGGCCGCTCAGCCCGGCATCCAATGACCCAACGGACCTTGAGCCGCTTACTCCAGGTCATTTCCTCACTGGCAGCCATCTACTGGCTCCGCCAGAGCCGGATGCTAGTGAGAGCCCTGCCTCGATGATCAATCGGTGGCAGAAACTCAAAGCCCTCCATCACACTTTCTGCAAGCGATGGAAAACCGAATATCTATCCGAAATTCAAAAACGAGTGAAGTGGAAGCATCCCAAACAAAATATAAAAGTGGGAGATCTCGCTGTCCTCAAAGAGGACAACTTATCTCCCAACGAATGGAGGTTAGGTCGAGTTGTCAACGTACACACCCGGCGAAGATGACCGAGTACGCGTAGTCGACCTCAAAACCGAGAAGGGTCAAGTCAGACGACCTTTGGTCAAACTGATCCTTCTTCCACGGAAGAGACGGATTGCGAGAAGGCTAAGTGCTCCTCCTAAAATCCCTCCGTCCTCCATACACCCTCAAAAAACACCCAAAACTCTATTCCCCCACTACCTAAAATCAGAGGCCCACGGTTGGTGATAGCATAGAAGGCAAATTAAGGAACCCGCGTCTTCGTGTCTCTCTATCCCTAAGCCTGTGGTTCTCCCGAGCCATATATTATAATCAACCCCCCCGGTCTCGTGAGGGTGCGAGTCTACCGGAGGGGAAACCTAAGACGTACTACGCGATGGCAATGGGGAAAGGGAGCGCGGGACATAAAGACGCGTTCAACCACGCGCCGTGATGCCCCGCTATCCCTAAGCTTCTGTCTCTCCCGAGGCCCGAATTATAATCAACCCCCCCGGTCTCGTGATGGTGCGAGTCTACCGGAGGGCGATCCTACATCTTCTCTTTTTTTGTTCTCTACCCCCGGTCTCGTGTCGAGTCTACCGGAGGGAATCCTACACCTGACTACTGGTGGGCAATGGGGAAAGGGAGCGAGACGCACGAAGACGCGGGAGAGCTTACCAAAAGCTCGCAAACAAAAAAACATTTTTTTTCTATGTTTTTTTTAACAATACTAACCGAGGGCCCCCTGAACAGAAAATCCCACAATTCACTCGCTCACCCAGAGCGAGGACACCAGAAAATCCCATAATTCACTAGCTCACCCAGAGCGAGGACACCAGAAAATCCCACAATTCACTCGCTCACCCAGAGCGAGGACACCAAAAAACCCCACATTCACTCGCTCACCCCGAGCGAGGACACCAGAAACCATCCCATTCACTCGTTATCCCATAACGAGGACATCATAAAAGCCTACCGCAGAAGGGCGAACCGATCTGCCACAGAACCTAAAGGCTTTCAGCCCAGTATCTTTCTTAATTCCCAGCAGATCAACCCAGGTCCACTCGATCACCCAGAGCGAGGATCACAGAACCCCTTATAAATAACATCAACAGGTTTTTTCAACATTCCTCCAATTAAGGTGCATTTCAATTTAAGCACAAAAACCGAAAGCCTTTTCTCCCAATCAAGCCTTAAATTTCAGCAATTCTCATAAAAACAAAGTAATGAATTCATGGAACTCTTCATGAGAAATAATACTCTCATGAGCTTCACCAAGTAGCAATTTAAGATAATATTACAACTGATAAATTTACAAATAACTCTCTCTTATAAACAAACGTTTATGAAAATAATTTGAAATTTTCCACGTTGGAAAATATTGGCAAACAGCTTTCGCCCCTTAACATCTGCCTTCAAAGCTTACGCTTAGCACATCATTTTTTACTTTAAATTGCTTCTTAAAACATTTACAGAAACGCACGTGGGGAATGCTCCGGATACAGTCAATATTTTTTTTTCGTCAAAAATGCGTCATAATAGGAATCCGTAAACTCATAATTAGGAATCAATAAACCCCTTCGCACATTTTTCGGTGCGTGAAATACGGAGAACTTCCTCTTCATAATCGTCAAAGTCACTGATATCTCATGGTACAACGGGAGCTGTAAGACTAGGAAACCTTGAGAATGCGAAACAAATCACTTTTGTCTCTTTTTAAATATCAGTGACCCCTGCTGTCAGCTGCTTAACGCTGCGTCAAATCAACGTTTGCAAGATTGGGTTTAAATGTGCATTACCTTGGGCACATTGCGGCCACAACCGCTTGTGCCTAAACGTATGTTTCACATTCGGTTTGAAAATTTTATAACAAATATACGCGCACACTTTTAGCGTAGTCTGCAGTCACACGTCTTCACAACCTTTGTTGTATACAAGCGTTGGAATTTGTTCACGAAGTTAATTCCAGTGAAAGAAAAAAAATCAGATACCCATTCCGATTTATGACCATCTAACTGAGTAACTGACAAATTTCCTCATGCGGTTAAAGTATCTGATTCCTTATACAGTTGACCACCTTCAATACCCATATCAAAAGGTGAATTACGATACTTGAGATCACATTTCCAGGTCTGAACCCAGCCAGCACTTTTTGATAATTTTGATCAAAAAAATACGCGAATATCATAACCCATATGGTTAAAAACTTTCAAATTTCATTTTAATTTAATGAAATTTAATTTAATTTTCAAAATTCAATGAAGTTTGGAATCCTATACGAATATCATCATGGTGCATTTCCTCATCGTAGCTGAGACATAACTAACTGTTACACAATCATTATATTTCATCAGGGAAGTCACGTAGAAGGGAGCTGTTTGAGCCACAATGGCATTAAAAGGCTTGGCCGATATACGCAAACGACTGGGACACCCAACATCTGGGATTATAACGAGTGAAGTCACTCCACGAAGCCAAATCACAAACTTTACCGAGCTTCATATCATTATTTAATTATCACTTGACTGTTTTTGACGTTCGTGATTGAGGGGGATGTTGAAGCCGTGTCCAGGCGTGTCGGCGATGTTTTTACTTACTGGCGTTTCAAACAGCTCACATCTTTCGTAGCTTACAACCAGTATGTCTTTTCTGGGGGAGGCACATGTGAAGAATTCGTGGGGTTACACGGAGTAGTAGCAGCAGTCACATTATTTGTGTCTTGAATATCTTTTGGATAGTTATAATCTTTCTGAATTTACGATTGAAACACAAAAAAAAATTGCTTGTGGATTTTAATCATTAAAAGTAAACAAATTTGATTAACCTTTGTTCGTTTTTCCGAAATGTTAAAAATAAATTATCAACTTTAGTCAAAATGGTACCAGAACGAGATCGAAAAGCAATTTCAGTGGTTGACCGTCAAATATCATCAACTTCAGAACGCACACTCATTATATCTTAACAAAAAAATAGCGTAAACAAGCAAGTTACTCACCTTCCGGTAGCGAGTGGAGGCGTGCTTG
The DNA here is from genome assembly GCA_029619165.1 of Eurosta solidaginis. Taxonomy (NCBI): domain Eukaryota; kingdom Metazoa; phylum Arthropoda; class Insecta; order Diptera; family Tephritidae; genus Eurosta; species Eurosta solidaginis. The sequence goes on along the minus strand of JARSSU010001811.1, from coordinate 17,727 downwards.
CTGTTGAAGACGATTTCTCGACACCCTTACTGAACAGCGCGTGAACGTGTTGCTGGCAGCTCCTCCTCTTTTATAGCAAACGATCCAATGGATTTTGTATCAGTCACTGCAAAATTTTAATGACAACATAATACATTTCGGTTCTAAATTATAATTCATAAAGCTACTACGTTCAAGAAGATACAATATGAAATGTAAAACCACTTACCATAGGAGAATATAGATATGTAAGCTATTTGTAGTCTGCCAGTTTTAGATTTGCCGCATGCAGCAGACGCGTTGCAGCTCACGTTCAAACAGCGCATACGTTGTACTTTTGTAGATTGCCTTCAATACCTGCGCTCTTTCTTCCAATATTCCCTGCCGTTTTCATCCTTAATCATATTTGAAGCCGGTAGTCTCAAGCTGAAGTCAGGTCCATATTTTGGAAAATCGTTAATAGGTATGGGTCAGATATCTGTCGGCCACAACAGCTTGCAGTCAGCATAGTCCAAAAACGACTAGCATTTGCAAAATTGTAACCACTGCCTCCAAACTCAACAGCTGGCAATCCGCGCTCCATAACAAATCCAATGCTACCGATCCATGGACAATATGACTACTCGTTTTGTGACCGAAAATGCTTGCTGCGCACCATCAACCATTTACATCGCAAATCACCAACGGAAACGGACTCGTTGTAAATCGCCGGAGGCCTATAAGTAGTAAAGTTTGATACCACCAACTACACTAAAATACCCTAGTGGTTGGGGTTTTTCGAAAGGTGGAAATGGCAAAACCTCGCCACGATCAGGACGAACATGTATGCCGGTATTCAATTTTTGAAACATTTTCTATGGCTAAACGGAAAAAAACGCTTTTTATGTAATCAAAAGTCTCTACAACAATGAATTAAATTGCAGAAACATTACTAATGGTGCTCCGCCTTTAATTTAACATTTTAAACCTTAAACGTTTTACTTTTTGTTGCAAAGAATTCATCACGTTTATGATATGGAGCATAAGGATCATCTATGTAGTATTTCGGACGACGCCAAAAACTAGTTACTATTTTGTCTAACAAATAACTTTGCATCGAGTTTGTAAAGTTATGTTGACGTAGTCGTCTGCGTAATGCTGGTGACTTTTTGAATATCTTTTGTTACGTCCTGAATGTGTTCGTATCCAAATGAACGAACTGGTTGCTATTGAAACGAAGTGAATGCCGGGATGATACTAATTTTCATAGGTTGTACATTAGTTTTTTAAACAATTTTGGAGAAAAGTTTTATGGTACGTTGTTGTTGGTTGAAATGTTCGGTTAGACAGCGCTCGCTTTGCTGGTTCTACTAAATACTCGGTTACACAATAATATTTAGATTCGGCAAGCAATTCAGCAATTTCTTTATGTGATTCTGGCAAGGGAACAGTTCCGTCGCGTAAATAATTTAGTATAGTACCTGGCGTATATTTCATAATGATTAACGGTATTACGTGACGTTCGTGGAACGTCCAAGGGGCGTTGTATAAGTATTCTTAACGTATATTTGATGGAAACACAACCACCACTTGGTAATGAGTTAACGCCACTGGAGCCTTTTGCAAACGCTGTATTTGGCGTTGCAGTTGCTCGACGTTATTATAGCGACGGTAACAATTTTGACGATTGTTATATTAAAGCAATGGGCGTAGGTACAGAATATCGGGTGTTCTGCAAAGGAAAATAAAAGCCTGGACGTATTGTTTTTCATACCACTAAATGCGTTTACGCATAAAGGCCTTTGTTAAATTGCCCATAGAAACAGTTTTTCGAATGCGACTGTCCACGGCCACACAAATCACGAATCGAAATTATCAATGCGTGCTTCCTCACCTAAAAGTAAAAGAAAATGCATTAACAAAGGCATTAAAGGGCAATGCAAGGTAATAACCAACGGCGAGCCGGCAACCCCCTTGCAATGCGGTAACCTAAAAATAAAACACAAGAAACAACTCCAGCCACGCGTAAAATCAGATGAATAAAGAAACGGCGAAATAAATCGAATGATTTATTTACCGTTTGTTTCAATTCATTTGAAATTTGCACTCTCTACACGGGTATGAATGTTCATTTTTCTGTTGTCTTCTACCGTTGGCATATTTGTAACCAACGTATGTACATGTATGTATGTATTCCTACTTGTTTTTTGCACACGATTAGTGCTGCATCAAGTGACGCACACTGGTACCGAAAACCCGCAAAAGAAACAAAATCGGGATCGGCTTTTTTGACCCGGGCAGTCACAAAACATGCTTACGCACAAAAAATACAGGCAAACACTATAGTGTTAACTACTTTGTACTCTTTACTTTAATTTTTAAAATAATTTTAATTGAGTTTTCGTGTTAACTTAAAATTTTTGAATAACTTCAAAAAAGAAAATTCTAATTAGTTGGAAAATATCTAAACTCAAAATAAACAAAACCAAATTTTTATACTTAATAACTTCAAAAAAAGTAATTCTAATTAGTTGGAAAATATCTAAACTCGAAAATAAACAAAAATAAATTTTTATACTTAAAATCAAATAAAAGATTTTTTAAATATCAACTTGAATGTTGATATAAACACCTCCTTCAAAATTAATTGCTCTCATTTACAAACAAAAAAAAGCCAACAATTTTTTCTAATTTATTAAATTTTAATGAGCTCGAGGCAGTTTAAAAAATTGAAACACAGTTTATATTTTTATATTTCAATTTTATTTGGTCGATATTTCGATCTCATTCTGAGATCATCCTCAGGAAACAATTGAATATGTTTTACCGTCGGTAAAAATATAAACTGTGTTTCAATTTTTTAAACTGCCTCGAGCTCATTAAAATTTAATAAATTATAATATTTGAAGGCAAATAAAAATATTTTTAAAAACAATTTTTTCTTTTTGATTTTTGATTTTTTTTGCCGTCGGCACTGTCTGCTTTTTGGCGGGGGGTAGGACTTGTTGTTTTTCAACAACAAATATCACAAAAGGTTATTATAAGGGCTCGATGCAAAAACAATCCGAGTCCCGAAAGTAAAGAATCCCGACACGACAAAGTCCCGAAATTGGAATAAGTCAACTTTTTCTACTGGCTTAGTGTGCCACTGCCCCAGTGACCTAGTTTTTTTTCAAGGGCAAGCAAATACATAGATGTATATATATATATACTCGCACACCACAAATTCACCATACCAGCTGTCAGCTAACCAAGAAATACACGACAGGGTTGCATGCAATCTCAGAATGGTACGTACAGATAGAACGCGTCGTGGAGAACGCATCGCCAATCTGCATGCAAGCACCGGCAGTTGGTACACTTTCCAATTTAATTACGATTTGCGCTGTTCGTCATGAGCTGTCGCACAAAATTAGATCCATACCTTCGTCAGCCTCTACGCTTCGTTTTAAACTCGGTTATTCATCTATTTTAACGTACGTTTGTTAATAAAACAACACGCGTATCACGAAAACAAGTAATTTTGCGCGGGTGGCTTGGAATCACGTCTGTTCCAACCTCCCACACCCCGCAATCTTGCTGGTTTTGTTGAAATGCATAAGCTACTCGAAATCACAGCACTAACTACCTTGCAAAAACGCTCTCGTCACTCCACGTCATTTGACTAGTCATTTTACGGGGATAGGTTATATTCGTAGTCACATTTGCATGGGCGTGGGTAAGTTTTGTGACCAAGTGTTTTGTAGGGTAATAATATAATACACAACTGACGAAATACATGAGCTGCAGCGAAAACGCGCATCACCCAACCAACCTCACGGCCACTCGCCCTGGCACATCCATAATATGCCACAGTCGACCTGAGAGCGACACGACACGTTATACGCTGGAACGGAGACCTCGGCCTCTTCGTCCAGCCCAGAAAAACCTCAAAACCCTCGAGTCTGGAACGGAGACATCTGCCTCTTCGTCCAACCAACAAAAAAAAACCGCAAATCTGGAATGGAGACCTCGGCCTCTCCATCCGGAACGACAAAAACCAAAGAATAACAAAAAATGGTACCACTCTGGAACGGAGACCTCGGCCTCTTCGTCCAGCCTTACTGGCCATCGACTATACACATATTACATTCTGAATTTCTATATTTATGTATAATTCAATGGCAAGAAATATTCACTTAAAACTGTTCATAGCCGCTAATTTTTTCATCTTAGCCCAGGTGGCATGCGAAGCAAGTCGGAAAGGATTCCCGGCCATTTTGCGTCGTCAGACGAACTCCTCATTTAGATTAAGTTTAGTGTGTAAGTCTTATATTCATTTTTCTCGTTTCAGCGGAGGTCATTGGCGGAAAACGAGTTGCGTATCGCAAGGGGGGCCGGCATGTTTAGGCAGGATGCCTAACTTTTTCCGCATCTGTCTGCGATCCCCCCAATGCAACCCTGCGAATCGATACTCGATACTAGAATTAATTTGTAACCACCCACACCATCACCGCCACATGCATGTGCATGCATGTACATGTACGTGTATGTGTGTTTTTGTCAGCACTCATGCATATGCATGTCGGGGTTGATGTGTGGGTGCCTTTCCCCTCCAAAACGGAGGATTTTGCGGGTCAACGGTTGTAGCTTGCTATACAACCGGCCTCTTTGATTTCAACAGCCAACCAGCACGCATCTGCCGCCAACGATCTCCACGGTTTTCAAGAATATATTCAGGTAATATTGTAACCAGGTTATATATTGTCACGGATATTAGCATCACTAAGTTATCCCATCACTAAGGCGATGCTAAGGCCATGCCAAGCAGTATTTACGTTAATAATCAAATCAAGTATACACATATATAAGGCAGCCCAGAGAGATGTGACACACAGATGCATTTACTTATACGCCTATGTGCGCGCGAGAGACTGTAAACTACAAACATTCACATCAATAATTCAATCTTTATGTATCTACATAAACGAATAAATAATTGCGTCTACACATATGTACCATGTACGAATACGAGCAGCGGAGAGTCAGTGCGCAAACACATGCATATATCTGAGAAGTTTGAGAGCTACTGGACTAGTAGATTCTGGAAGCGCCTAAAAGATGTATAAAATTGTGCAATTTTAGTTATAGCTGAGAAGTTTGAGAGCTCATGGACAATGCTAGTACATTCTGGAAAAATGCGAACGAGGAAACCAAAAGGTATAAAAGGCAACAGATGAAGAGGCGCTGTAATTCAGTTTGAGTTGAGCTATCAATCAGTTTGATTAAGCACGCGATCTGGCGGCCAATAGTAGAGTTTCATTTGAGTTATCAGTCAGTTTGGTTATTAAGCCAGCGAGTAGCAAAGTATAAGTGTTTTTGTGAAGTACTTTAATAAAGGCCATTTTTCCATTATTCAATATTGGAGTTATTTATTCAACAGTTTAGTGATTCGAACTTAGCAGAGGATTGCAAATAAGAGGATTTGCAAGAAAATTCGTTACAATTGGTGTCAGAAGAGGAATTGTTGAATAAATTCCAGAGGACTACAAGGTCATGGCAAAGTTCAGTGAATTGAAGATCCAGCAACTGAAGAAGGAGTTGGAGAGCCGTGGATTGAATACAACCGGCAATAAGATCGAACTTCAAGCACGGCTACGAGAGGTAATGGAGTTGGAAGGAATTGATGTGGACGAGTATGTCTTTTATCCCGATGTGGAAGAGCCAGCGACTAAATTGGAAGAGAAGATAGAGACTCCGAATCCATTGGCGAGTGTAGACACTAACGCGATACTAGCAGTGCTGAAGCAAATGTCGTCGCAAATATCAACCGATATGTCACACAGCTCGAAGTGCAAAAGACAGAACATCGAAGATTGAGGCACAAGAAACGCGTATGTCAGAAATGTCGACACAGATAACATCTAAGATGGAAACACAATTGGAAGAACAGAAGACATATTTGGCATCTCAACTGGAAGCGCAAGAGGCACGTATATCTGAAATGTCGGCACAAATTTCGGAACAGGCATCATCGCATCTCTTTGTGAAACTGGGAAGAGCAGGATGCAAAAATTTTACAACTCGAGGACAAAATTGATGCCGAAATAGAAGCGTTAAAAGGTCGTATGGAGCAGTTACAACTAAACCGCCCAGCTGTTTCAGCGAGTAATCCAAAGTAAAGACACCATCCTTTGACGGTTCTGTTCCTTTTCAGGTCTTTAAGCTACAGTTTGAGAAGACCGCAGCAGTGAACCAATGGAATGCTGAAGATAAAGTTGCAGCTCTGTTCGTGGCACTGAAAGGGCCTGCCGCGGAAATCTTACAGACCATCCCAGAGTACGAGCGAGACCACTACGAAACATTGATGAGCGCTTTAGAGAGACGTTACGGAAGCGAGCATAGGAAACAGATATTCCAAATTGAGTTTGCAAAACCGCTGACCAAAAAGCAAATGAGACATTGCAGGAGTTTGCTTCAGATATTGAAAGATTGGCTCATCTTGCAAATGCAGACGCACCCGTGAATACACTGAAAGGGTAAAAATCCAGAGCTTCATAATGGAATACGAGATGTGGAAACGAAGCGGCTACATATGCGAATCCAAACTAACGTTTGCGGAAACGGTATCGCATGCACTGACTCAGGAAACAGCCTCACTTTTGAGTAAGCCAGCGTACAAAGCTCATCGCGTGGAAGTGGAAAAGCCAGACTGGGTAGACGCAATTTTGGAAGCATTGAAGGGTACGCAGCAGAAGAATAATGATGCAGTCAAATGCTTTAAGTGTGGAAAACCAGGGCATATTGCGCGTTATTGCAACACCAACCCTAACAGTTCCAACAATGTGGGTGGTCGTAAACGCGTGGCAGAAGGAGATGAGCAAATCTCCAAGACAATCAATCGTTAAACTAAAGCGAGTCAGCAGCAAGGGGCGACAGCTGACTCCCTCAATTGAATGCCCCATAATCTCTATCTCACAAATTGGAAGAAGGTCGAGCAATCTTACTGTCGGAGGACATGTGGATGGAAAAGAACGTTTACTGACTGTAGATACGGGTGCATCTCATTCCATCATTCGAGCGGATTTAGTCAACAAGAGATAAGACCATTGCATGGAGCAATATTGCGTACAGCCACTGGAGAAGACACCCAGGTAATTGGAGAAGTAGAATGTGAAGTAGCAATTGGGAGCGTCACGGTACTACACAATTTTATAGTGGCAGGTATTGTTGATGAAATCATAATTGGAGTGGACTTCTTAATCAACCAAGGCATCAAAATCGATATGCAAAGCAAGACGATGCGATATATGAACATGGATGTGCCACTTAATTTTCGGCTACGAGAGAGGCTACAGTAGTAAACGAGTGCTGGTGGAAGAGAGTCAGCAAATACCACCAAATCAGAAGCAGTCATCTGGGCAAAGGTTGATGGAGATTGTGGGACAAACAAATTGTGGGTTGTCGAAGCAGCAAATAAATCAGCACTGAGCATACTTGTAGGAAAAACCCTGGCTATGACAAAACAAGATGGACGTATTCCGGTAAGAGTACTAAATGAGTGCAAGTCACCATTCAATTTGACCAAGGAGCTATTTTGGGAAGATGCCAAGAGGCCGAAGTAGTTATTAACTGTGAACAGCTCCAGGAACACGTTTCATCTAGTAATACTGATCTTTCAAATGATACACGGCATGGACGCATGGGCTAGAGGAAGCCTATCAGAGTAAGGCAAAACAACTGCTCATAAAATACGCGAACATATTTGACCAGGATGGTTCCAAACCAGGCCGCACCAATGTTGTGAAACATCAAATTGACACTGGAGATGCGAGGCCGATCCGTCAAGCTCTACGTAGTGTTCCACTAGCGAAGCGGGAAGTTGTGAGTCAAATCATACAAGAAATGAGTGGACAGCGGCGTCATCGAACCATCAGCTAGTCCATGGAGCTCACCGGTAGTACTTGTAAAGAAGAAGGATGGAAAAATAAGGTTTTGCGTGGACTACCGGAAGTTGAATGACGTTACGAAAAGGATAGCTACCCGTTGCCAAGAATTGACGACACTCTGGACTCGCTATCTGGTACGAAATGGTTTTCCACACTGGACTTGAAAAGCGGCTACTGGCAAGTTGAGGTAAAAGAGGAAGATAAAGAGAAAACAGCCTTCAGTGTCGGTGATGGTCTTTGGCAATTTACAATGATGCCTTTTTGGACTTTGTAATGCACCAGCTACTTTGAGACCAGGTACTGAAAGGACTACATTGGAAAACATGCTGGGTGTACCTGGACGACATCATCGTATTGGGCAAGAGTTTTGATGAACATCTTAAGAACTTGGAGAAGTTTTCCAGAGAATAGCTGGCGCTGGTCTGAAGTTAAGTCCCAAAAAGTGTACGCTGTTTAAAAAGGAAGTAAATTATTTGGGCCACAAGTAACTACAGAAGGTGTCTGTACAGCGAATGAAAAGACAGAGGCAGTAAAGGATTGGCCAAGACCACAGAACCTACATGAATTGAGAAGTTTTTCTTGGGCTGTGCACATATTACCGCCGATTTGTACCAAATTTTTCCAGCGTAGCCCATAGCCTCCATGAGCTTACAAGAAAAAACAAAGCTTTTGAATGGAAGAAGGAGCAAGAAGTGGCTTTCCAAACATTGAAGGAGCGTTTATGCACTGCCCCAATGTTAGCATATCCGATTCCAGGAGCAACATTTATTCTAGATACAGATGCGAGTGGATATGCTATAGGAGGCGTTTTATCACAACTGGTCGATGGACAGGAGAAGGTAGTTGCATATTACAGCCGTTCGATTGGAAAACCAGAGAGGAACTATTGTGTTACGCGGAGAGAGCTGTTGGCATTGGTAGAGTGCATTAAGCATTTTCACAAATACCTCTACGGCCAGCGATTCCGTGTCAGGACAGATCACGCAGCGTTGAAATGGCTTCTGCAGTTCCGTAATCCGGAAGGACAATTGGCACGGTGGATCGAGCGACTACAAAGCTACGACTTTTCCATTGAGCATCGAAAAGGTAGTACCCATGGAAATGCTGATGCAATGTCACGAAGACCATGTAGTTTGGAATGCAAGCACTGTTCAAAAGCCGAGGCTAAAGAAGACATTATAGATGTCCGGCTAATGAATATAACATGTACAGATGAATGGGACAAGGAACACTAAGAAAGTGCCAGCTAGAAGATGCAGATCTGTCACGTGTTATGCAAGGGCTCGAACGAAATGAAAGACCAAACAGAGAAGAGATGTCAGCAGAGAGTCCCATTGCGAAGTCATATTGGGCACAGTGGAACAGTTTAGAATTGATATCCGGTTGCCTTCATCGAGTATGGGAGAGTGAGGATGGTAAATACAAGAATAAACTGATAGTTGTTCCCAGAAAGAGGATTCCTGACGTGCTCAGCGAGCTGCATAATGGTCCAAGCGGAGGTCATCTTGGAATCACGAAAGACGCTCGAGAAGATTAAACAGAGATTCTATTGGGTTGGTTGCCGTCAGTCGGTCACTGAGTGGATTGCGAACTGCGAGGTTTGCAGCAGAGCGAAAGGGCCCAGAACACGAAGAAGTCATGGCCAGATGAAGCAATATAACTCAGGTGCGCCATTTGAAAGGATCGCCATGGATGTAGCAGGTCCATTTCCTACTAGCAACCGCGGAAACAAATACGTACTGGTAGTTATGGATTATTTCAGCAAATGGCCAGGTATACCCAATCGTAAATCAAGAAGCGGAAACGGTAGCAGAAGTGTTTATAAACAATTGGGTTGCAAGGTATGGTGTACCAATGGAGTTACATTCTGACCAAGGCAGGAATTTCGAATCAGCTGTGTTCCAGGAAATGTGTAAGTCATTGGGCATTCGAAAAACACGTACAACTGCATTGCATCCTCAATCCGATGGTATGGTAGAACGATTCAATAGAACATTGGAGGAGCACTTAAGAAAGTAGTAGACAAGTACCATAAAGAATGGGATACCCGCATAACATTATTGTTGATGGCTTACCGATCAGCTGTGCATGAGACAACGGGCCAAACCCCTGCAAAAGTAATTTTTGGCAATAACCTTAGACTGCCAGCTGATTTGAAGTTTGGGATAGATGCCAATGCGGAGAGAAATGTCAGGAAATCCACTAGTGATTTGGAAGAAGAGCTAAGAGAAATATATGATCTGATAAGGCAACGAACAAAGATTATGAGTGACAAGATGAAAGCCAGATATGATAAAGCAATTAATTCAGAAGGTTTTCAGGAAGGAGATTTGGTGCTGTTATACAACCCACAACGTAAAAAAGGTTTGTCCCCGAAATTGCAGTGTAATTGGGAAGGCCCATACGAAGTTGTAAAACGGATCAACGATGTAGTGTACCGCATACAAACCATCGGTAAACCACGAACCAAAATGAAAGTGGTCCATTTGGAAAGGCTGGCAACGTTTAGATCGAGAGATTTGTCTGATCGGGACGATCAGACTTAGGTGGAGGGCAGTGTCACGGATATTAGCATCACTAAGTTATCCCATCACTAAGGCGATGCTAAGGCCATGCCAGCAGTATTTACGTTAATAATCAAATCAAGTATACACATATATAAGGCAGCCCAGAGAGATGTGACACACAGATGCATTTACTTATACGCCTATGTGCGCGCGAGAGCCTGTAAACTACAAACATTCACATCAATAATTCAATCTTTATGTATCTACATACACGAATAAATAATTGCGTCTACACATATGTACCATGTACGAATACGAGCAGCGGAGAGTCAATGCGCAAACACATGCATATATCTGAGAAGTTTGAGAGCTACTGGACTAGTAGATTCTGGAAGCGCCTAAAAGATGTATAAAATTGTGCAATTTTAGTTATAGCTGAGAAGTTTGAGAGCTCATGGACAATGCTAGTACATTCTGGAAAAATGCGAACGAGGAAACCAAAGGGTATAAAAGGCAACAGATGAAGAGGCGCTGTAATTCAGTTTGAGTTGAGCTATCAATCAGTTTGATTAAGCACGCGATCTGGCGGCCAATAGTAGAGTTTCATTTGAGTTATCAGTCAGTTTGGTTATTAAGCCAGCGAGTAGCAAAGTATAAGTGTTTTTGTGAAGTACTTTAATAAAGGCCATTTTTCCATTATTCAATATTGGAGTTATTTATTCAACAGTTTAGTGATTCGAACTTAGCAGAGGATTGCAAATAAGAGGATTTGCAAGACAATTCGTTACAATATATATTCACATAATAAATTACATCCATTATAACGAGAACTCTCGTCTACTTTCTTATTTCTCTATGTCCACACGCATATTCCCACTGAGATCGACCCCGGTGCGCCGACCTACCTCCAGGAGCAAACGCACCCCGGCCGAACACTAATCGATTAAAACTAATAAATCTTCCTACCCTTGCAAGTCGTAGAGAAATGCTAGGTGTACTATTTATGGCTAGACTTTTAAATGGATCGATTTCAAGCCCACTTCTTTTGAACGAAGTAAACTTGAATGTTCCATGCCGAGTTTAAAGGCATTAAAAACCTATAATTCTTAACAATGCAGAAGCAATTTCCAACTACACGAACCTTTTCTATGTTTGTGTGAAGATTATAACTCTCACTCGAGAATAATTGATGTTTCGGACTCGCTCTTTGCCATAGAAAAAGACGGTTCTATCTTCTCTTAATAATTAAAAAATTATATTTATACTTTTAGTCTATTGTATTTTGTGAATCTATATTTCTCAGCTGATGAGTTTCTCTGTAGCTGAGCGGTTTTAGATCTCGGCGCTTAAGAAGCCACTGCCTCTCAAAGACTCGGTAACAAAAAAAATTATAAGTAACACATAAATACGAATTAGGATACAATAAAAATAAATAAGTAAAACAAAATAAAAAAATAAAAAAAAACAGGATTAGCCTGGTTTCATCGGGCCACTTGAGGACAGTGCGCTGCCACAACGTCCGAGATAAAAAAAATTTAATTAAAAAAAAATATTTGTTTGTTTTATATTGTTACGAATATTAGCAAAACTAAGGGGTGCTGCCATCTCTAGGCCGATGCTAAGCAGTGACGTGAATTCACATCAATAATTCAATCATTATGTATCTACATCAGATATCGGCGTTTCATACATCTTAAGATGGTGAGTAACTCACACAGATAGCCTGCGCTCTTTGTTTAGTGAATGGTTTAGTCTGCAATGAGCAATTGGCGTGTCAACATCGAGTGTTGGTATCGCTAGTTGCGCAGCGAAAAATATATGCACGTATTTACGTAAATACATTTTATTAATATGAATTAATTTAACTAATTTAATATGAAAAAATGCAACAGGATCTAATAGAGACTGTAAATTTTATTTGAAAATAATACTAAAAATTCTCGAAATTTGGCGAATTTTCATCAAAATTCTTAATTTTTTAGTGTATATATAGTTTTGTTGCCCATTTATTTCTAGAACAATCAGGTGTCAGTCTAAATTCGTAAATATTAATAGTAATAGTAAAAAACGTATGTATTTATTAGGAAAATTATAGGGATCTATTTGTATATGCAAGTGGAATTTAAAGTAGTAAGTAAAAGATAATAAAAACATTTTAAGGACTACCTTTATAAAAATTGATCAAAAAGCCGGTCTTTATGAAATTCCTATCAAGCAGCATAAAATATTCGCTTGCCATTGTGCGCATCAATAATTTATTATTTATTGTGTGCTTAGCCGTTGCAGTCTAACAAGCGAAGTGAATCAATTGGTTCGTGCGATCAAAACGCTCTCACTAATACATCCACACAACATTTTTTGCCGACACTTGATCTACATAAACGAATCAATAATTGCGTCTACATATATGTACGTATACGAGTAGCGGAGCGGCAATGCACAAACACATGCATATATCTTATCTGAGTTGTCACAAGAGAGGGCAATAATTTGTGCAAGTATTACTCAAATGAGAAATTTGACATCTGTAGTTGTAGCTGAGAAATGTATAACTAACTAAGTAAAGTTCTGGAAGCGCCTAGAAGATGCCACGAGGAAATCACGGAGTATAAAAGCATCAGCGGTAGAGGCGCTATGGGCAGTTTTTCGATTAAGACGCTATCTAGCGAGCAATAGCAGTATTATTTTGAAAGTCAGTTTGGTTATTAAGCCAGCGAGTTGCAAAGTATAAGTGTTATTGTGAAGTACTTTAATAAAGGCCATTTTTCGATTATTCAATATTGGAGTTATTTATGAACAGTTTAGTGATACGAACTTAGCAAAAGGGCAAATAAGAGGATTTGCAGTAAATTTGTTACAATATTATATAAATATGTGCCGTGGTAAGTAACCCCTAAGATTCAAGCGTCCTCGTTTAGAGTTTTGTTAAACAAAAATTTATTAAACCCTTTTACTGCATCTTCCGTTAAGTCGATGGACCGTGCTTCTTTGCTTTCTCTGGTTGACAGGACTAATTTGGTTAAAAATATGGTGACGATTACAAATATGATCATAAGGCTGATGTTTTTGGCATATTTAAGCCGGTATGACGATTCTGTGATTCTAGTCTCTTTTGTATTGGTGATGTTTAGCTGTTTTAACATTTCTAGAGAAAGTATTTCTTCGTTTCTGTTTGATAGTGATATTGGTTGGAGTATAGCAGGTTGGGGTTTGTTTGTTGATTTTTCCGCATTGAAAAATGTTTCCCGTTAATTTGGATTGTAGTGTTATTAAAGTGAATGACAAAGGTTCCGTTTAGAGTTGTAGAATCTTCGTTTATTAGGACATAGCCCCTGAAGTCGTTTAGGAATATAACTCCAGGTGACAGCTCCTCAAAGTCTGGAATGTGCTGGCTGTTTGTGACGGTACAGTTTGGCAAACGGCTCGTTAAAATATTACTAATACGATAATCATTACTTAAATCTAGCAAATCGTCTTTTGAGCATATTTGTAGTGCGTTATATTGCTTACAATTTCTGTTTACTCCATACATAGTTTTTTCGCAGCTAAGGATTGAATTGAAATTTATTTTGTTAATTTTATTGTCTTTCTTTACTGCTCTGATATCGATAGTTTGGCAAATTTGATTCCCGTTGTTGGTAAACTTATAACATAGATGATTGTCTTGCCATTGGTCGCTAATTTAATTTCCGAAAATTCTAGAGCTTCGTATAAATTTCCGAATGGGATATTATCCTTATCAAAGATTTTTTTAGCAATATCAATTTCTTCGGTCGACAAAATATATGAATTTACTATATTGGCCTTTGCCCAATGTATCGCGTAAGCGATGTTCACGACTTCCTCTTTCATAATTTCAACTTGTATTTTAATTCTAAAAATGCCTCCTTTTCTTTACTCTTGTCGTTTTGCATGTGCTTCGTAATATGGTTTGTAATATTTGTGATTTCATTAACTTTTTCTACTGTAAGTTTATTAATGAGGACTTGATTGTTGTTGTTTTCTAAAACGTTATTTACTTTGTTCAAAACTATTTCATGGTCCTCATGGTCTGGACTTCCCCCAATCCATTTCCATGCACTACCCAAAAATTCAGTGACCTTTTTATCTTTTTTTCTATCCTTAGATTATTAATATGGGCCTGCACTTGGGATATTAGGAGGGATATAAAAGGGTAATTCGGATTTCTGTAGAATTTTTCTGCTTTTGTCGTTGCTTCTATATGTTCCAGGATTTCTGTATATTTGTCGATGTTTTATTTCGTGTATTATCCTAAATTGTCTTGTCTGTAGTCTAGCCGTTCCTTTTTCTATTGTGATTAATTGGGAGTTCGAATATTCTAATATCTGTACCTCTGCGAGGCATATTGGTAAAAAGAATCTGAAAAAAAGAAAATTTTATTGTAGTAGTTAATTCCGTATCCTACTTTTATGGACGATTTGTCCTCTTTCGGTCACTACCGTGCTGTTCCTGTCTTCTTCAACTATTTCCCTACTATATAGTTTGCTTAGTTTTGTTCGTAACCTCCTATTTTTGTTTTTTACAAATATGACTTGTCCTGGCAAGTAGGGATTTTAGCGTTTGTTAACCTTTATTATGGAATTCAATATCCTTATTTTGTTTTTGTGTTAACTTCACAAATTCTCGTATCTTGTTTTTTCTATGTCTTCGGGCGTGAAGTTCATATTTCTTCCGAAGAATATGTCGACCGGTCTTTTCTGTGTAACTGAGTGAATGGTTTGATTGTACTCGGATACTGCGCTTTCTAAAAGTTCCTCAAAGTTTCGATGTCCGACATTATCTTTCACATAGCGCATTATCTCACTTAGGGTGGAGTGGAATCTTTCCACTTGTCCGTTAGCCTGGCTTTTATATGGGGGAGTAGTATAGACTTCGATGCCTAATTCGTCTTTCATCATAAACTTCATTGAAATGGAATTTAACGATGGTTCATTATCGATCACTATTATCTTCGGGACGCCGAAGGAAAATATTATATCCCTTAAGGGTCTCCTTACATCCTCTATGGCCCTACTATTTAGCATTCTTGTTCTGCATATTTCGAAAACTTATCTAGTGCAGTCACAACTCTCTTCCCCTCGGTTAAAAGATGTCTATATAGACTGTGTGTCCTGGGAAGGTTGGCAATAGGGTTGCTGCTATTTTTGGGTTGTTAGGGTGCCTTTCATACTTGCTTTTTTTACATACCGTGCAGTTTGTTATCAGTCGCTTGATTTTGTTCATCATCCCAGGCAAAATAACTCTTCTCTATGATCTGTATTTTATTTTCGGTCGCGTTCCTATGTGCTCTTAGATGTTCTTTCAAAATAATATTTACCTGCCCTTGTCGTTAGTTATGTCCTCCACCAACTTCTGGGTGTACCTGCGTTTATAGTTGCTAAAGTTTGTGGATAGATGTTTTGTATTATGCCCCATAGTCCTCTCGTCGGTGTGGATTCCGTTGATTACGGATGGGTTTAGGTATCTTTTGAAGAAATCTATAATCTTTTGCTCGTCGAAAAATGGTTCGTTAACTGTATGCCGGTGTACGTTGGGAAGATTATTTTGAATTGGTAAGATGGCGTTTCTGAATGCTCGTGGAAAATTTGGTTTTTGAACACGTTAATCGGTACCTCCGTGCAGGGTATTAGGTTGTGTCCTGAACTATCATCACTATGGGTAGTGGGTGTAAGCGAATTTATTTGAGTGGGTATTCTTGATAGCGCGTCTGCGACTACATTTGATTTACCGGGCTTGTAGATAAGCTCATAGTTATGTTCTTCCAAGATGGCTTTCCATCTTTTCATCTTACTGTTCGTATATTTGTGGCTCAGGGCATACGTAAGAGGTTGGTGGTCGGTCACTATCTTAATTTTCTTAGAGCCGTACAGATAACTGCGCAAATAATTAAGAGACCAGATTATGGCGAGCATCTCCTTTTCATTGACGGCATAGTTCTCTTCTGTCTTGCTCAAAGTTCTTGAAATATAGGTGATGGGCTTTCCATCTTATGAAAGGACGGCTCCTATTGCAAAAGGGGAGGCGTCAGTGGGCAATTCGAAATCCTTCTCAAAGTTCGGGTGAGCAAGGACAATATCCCTTGATATTAGTGAAGTTTTTAATTAGTTAAATGCATTTAAAGCTTCTTTGTCGAGTTTAATTTCGATCTTCCTGGACTGATTTTTTGAAACATTCCCGGCTTCTCCTCGAAGGAGTGCAGTTAAGGGTTTGGCTAATTTGGAGTAGTCCCTGATAAAACGACGGTAGTAGCCTGACATACCTAGAAATGATCTTAGTTCTTTCAGGTTCCTTGGCACTGGGAACTGCGCTACGGCCACTACCTTCTTTGGATTGGTTTTTATGCCATCGCGAGTGACGACGTATCCTAGGAATTCGACTTCCTGTTTTGCGAACTCGCATTTATCTAGTTGTATCTTCATGTTCGCTTCTTCTAATGTTTTAAATACTAATTTAATATTTCTTAAGTGTTCCTCTTCGGTTTTACCGAATATTATAACGTCATCAATATAGACGTAGCAACTAATTCCGATGTGTTGGCGAAGTATGTCATCTAATGCTCTTTGGAACGTAGAAGGGGCATTTTTAAGCCCGAAAGGTAATCGGAGAAATTCGTATTTTCCGTTATTCACGGAAAATGCCGTTTTCTCTATATCAGATTCAGGAAGGAGTATTTGATGGAAACCGCTCTTAAGATCTATAACGGTAAACATTTTATTGCTTCCGAGGTTGGCCAGGACCTCGTTAATTTCTGGTATTGGATATTTGTCTGGGATAGTTACGGCGTTAAGTTTCCGGTAGTCGATGAAAATTCGATATTTTTTTTTCGCCTGAACCGTCGGTTTCCTTATTGACTATCCAGACCGGGGAGTTGTAAGGAGATTTAGATCTCCTTATTATTCCATTAGCAAGAAGTTCTTCGACTTGACGTTCTATTTCTTCTTTCAGAGCCATTGGGTTTGGGTACGGTTTGGAGTAGATCGGGGTGTCTGTCGTTGTTCTAATTTCGCCTTTGACCAGCGTAGTATACGTCAGTTTTTCGTCTGGGTCCCGAAAATAAATTTGGGCATTTTGCTATTACGTCCTTGATTTTATCTTTTTGTTCTTCAGAAAGATGGGGAACCCTTATTATCGCGTTATTAACTTCTTCGGATATTCGTTGTTTTAGAGGTATGATTGTATTCGTAAGTATGGTCTTAATATTTTTATCGGTATGGATGGTGGCTTTTAATTGTTTTAATGTGTCATTACCGATAATCCCGTGGAATGATTTTAATGACGGAAGTATAAAGAATTTTATTTTTCCTACCTCTGGT
>JARSSU010001808.1:0-49936 GCA_029619165.1 Eurosta solidaginis | reverse complement strand
GTTGTTTTTGCATGTACAATTCACAATTCACAAAAATGTGCTTAATCCGCATTACCGTTCTAAGCAAAAATATCTTGTACTGATTTTTGGGCAAGCAATTTTTCTAAATAAGTTTATCGGCCTTACAATAATAATTTTCATTGTTAGCGCAAGTTTAAAATCACGATTTTCAATTTCACAAAACAAACACCGAACAACGACAACAACAATAACAGCAAACTCAAACATCAGTAATTTTCTAGCTGTCATATGCGGCTGTTGACTCTAAAGGCCACTGTACGATTTGCACTGATTCCGCTATCTTCCGAAGGCAATGTCAGAAATATCACAAAAAAAAATTTACAAGAAATCACGCGCTGTAGTTGCTTGATTTCTTCATTTTCCATTTTATTAAATCTGGCCACCCAAATTGTGCACGGCCGTTTCGTGCAATTTTGTTTAAGTACATGCTATGACAAAAACTATGACAACATTGACGGCGGCAACAAAAATAGGTCGGCAGCGCACGCGCGTAACACCAGTCGCCCAAAAAATGCCACAAAACAAACGCCCCCTCTAAGACAAGCCAACAATAAGAACAAGCATTGACAAAATTAGCTAGTTGCACCAAAAATGCCAAATAGTTGTCAACTGTAGCTCTGATTTCTGTTTCTATTTTTTTGTTTTGTATATTTGCTGTTGCCGCTTGTCATGTTGCAATGTCGCATGGTTAGAGGCGCAAATCGCATAAAAACGTTACGGCGTATAATTGTAGGGGAAAAATGGTGCAACAGCCATTATGCTAAGCTAGATTACAGTTATAGCTTGTAAGGTGTAATCAATGCAAATTTTATTGTTTATATTATCTTTTTTTCTCCTATTGATTTTTAATATTTTTGTCAGTTATTTCCTTTTTTCATTACAATAGAAAATGTTATTATTACGTATTGCAGTCGTTGCGCGATTAAATTCTTTTTGCTTTGTTTGCTATTTTATTGTTTATCGATTTTTTGTCTTGTCAATAGCAAAATATTAAATTGTTACAACTCAACACAGACAGATCAACTCGTGGCTACTGTTTTACTGTCGACATATTTTTTGTAGATTTTATTATGTTTAGAGCGTTTTTATACTCAACGCCGTTGCAGTCTGTGTATGCCAAATATTTCTAAGTGATTATATATGGATACTGTAACGAAACTTGGGGGATTCTGATTATTTTGCATCTTCTGCTAACGTTGGAATCGCTGTACTGCCGAATAAATAAGCAAATATTTTTAAGATATAGATGTTGCATGCGGGAACTTCAGTGGAAAGCAGCGTAGCTTCACAAAATTCGAGTAGGTCACTTTCACCACACCAAAAAATTTAACACAATTTGTAACATAATTTAAGCACACAAAATACACTGATAGGAGTCTTAGAGAGTAGAAATTAAAATTCTGAACAGATTAGCTGAATAAAAGTGTACAAATAATTGTTAAATAATAAATACAGACAGTGATAGTTAAACAAATTATGCTGTGGTAAGTGGTGAATGTGATCTACTAGAATTTTGTGAAGCTTGCTTCACACTACTTTTCGTCCCTGCAACATCTCTATAAACCCAATATTCAGTATTGCAAAATGATCTTTATTTACAACTTTATTGCAGTTGTACTTCACAATTATACTTCACTACGAGCGTGTTTAAATCTAATTGATTACTGATTCCCCACCTTACGCTGCTTTTATACTCTCGGTTACCTCGTTCTCCAATTTCTCCTAAGGTCTAGTCGTTTTACGAACATGTGTTCTAGAATAGTTTTATCTCATGCTTGGTTATTTAGCTATATACAAGTATATCTGTAGTTTATGCTTTTCCGCTAGCCATATGCGTGTATATGTGTGAGTACAATAAATAAAAAAATAATATATGTGCTTCAAGCTGCTGGTTACGTGTAAGGAATATTGTTCGTTGCCTTGTACATGAGTGTGGCTGCTTGTTTAATATGTACATATATACAAGTGTGGCTGCTTTCTGTTTTTTTTTGTTGTGATTATTTACCAACAGCATAGTGATGCTAATGTTCCCCATAATATATATTTTCTTTCTTTGCTCCTTCTTTTATTTATCATTACTGATATCCGTCTTCTTCTCCCCTTTGACTCACCTTCATCTCTTTATTTTCCTCCACCCACTACTTTTTTCCAGCATAGTCTATTTCGTTTCTCCCTCTGCTTCAACTTGTTTGTTCTTCATCTTCCGCTTCCTCTTCTTCTTATTCTTTACCCAGCATTTTCTCCTCCTCATTTTCTTCGTCCTTTTCCTCACATTATCGTTTTTTGTTGTTACTCATACTGCTCCTTTCCCTCGAACTCTCCTTCCCCTCATTCGATCCCTGACGTTCAACCTTCCCTTTTTCTCTTTCTCCATCTATTTCGTTTTTTTTAATTTCCTTTTTTTCGATGCGTATTATTCTTTTTATCCTTCTCCATATATATGTACACCTTCATCTTTTTTTATGCCCACATCTAACTCTTCTGCCGCTTCTCCCTTTACTTACTCTTCAGTAGGAAGCACCCCACTTTCGCCCTCTATTTCAACCTCTTCATTTTCTCTTGATCCTGTTAGATTTCTTGTTTTTTTTCGTTTTCTTTAATCTTTTCCTTTTCTCGCCTTTACCTTCTCATTTTCTTTTTGGTACCCGCTCTTCTTTTCCTATTTCAGCCTCTTCTCCCACACTGCCAACTTTCCCTTTTTGTCTCAATTCACTTGGCCTCCTTCAGTTTTCTCCATTACCATAAAATAGAATACATATAAGTTGGAGATATGGAACTAGAATGGGATTACGACGAAAATCCCAAAATGGAACCTTGGTAACATTTAGTTCTGGACAATATGAAACATTTCAATTCCAAGCTTTTCGAAATTTTTGTCATTCACTGCTTGTAGCATGCATATTGTCATGGTCCTCATAAGACGCATAAGAAAATAAAACAAACCAGTTAAACAGTTCGATAGTTAAAAAAGATCACTGGGTATAAAAATAAATCAAATATTTCCTTTTTTTATACATAATTCATTTTTCATCGCTTTGCTTTATTGCTAAATATTTATTGTATGTACGTAACTACATATTAACATTACAGCATAACATGGCAATTTGCTACTCGTATTCTTTGTTGCTATTACATCTTACCCCGCATTTGCACCATTTATAGCCTTGGGCTTTAGCGAAATTAACTTGTTAGAAATTTTAAATTTGCATTTATTTCATCCAAATTCTGTCGATATGTAAGAGCCAAGCGTTTGTTGCATGCAACATTAATGCTGCATGCCGTATGTGGCAATAATTGGCCTGTGGTGGTATGGAATAAGTTGCGTTATTTTAAATTGTAACAAACATGATCGTGTAACTAAGAACAAAGTATATCAATTTAAAAATTAATACAACAGCGTATTCCTTCGAATGGGGTATTGCACGAAAAAAATCCGCTAGGTGGCGCATGGATAGAGATATTAGGAATGTTAATATTAATTGGAATCTTTCATCCATTTTTAAAAAAATTCCCGGTTACCTTGAGACTTGTAACTTAGCACATAGTTCAAGACCCGGTGACAATACAAGTTATAGAAAACAAAGTTCCGCTAGTTGGCGTGCTAATTGAGATAACTACATGTCCCTGAAAACGAGGGGTATCTTGCGACCGATTTTTGAGAAACTTGCCGTGCTTGGCCGTATGCCAGAACCCGGAGACAATGCAACATTTGATCAAAAAAAATTCGCTATGTGGCACGCGGATCGAGATAGTAAGAAAACAAATTTTAATTTGAGAATTTTTCAATCCATTTTTAACTAACTTCCCTGTTACTAGAGACTTGAAATTTGGCACTTAATTAGAGGCCTGGTGACAATACAATTTATAGAAAACAAAAGTTTCGCTAGGTGGCGCGCTAGGCAAGATAACTGCAAATCCTTTAAAAATGGGGAGATCTTGCGATCGATTTTCGAGTAACTTCCCGATGAGCTTGAGGACATAAAACTTGGGCCGTAAATCAGAACCCGGTGACAATGCAATATTTACTCAAAAAACTTCCGCTAGGTGGCTCATGGATCGAAATAGCTGAGAAAATTATTTTAAAGTTGGGAATATTGCAATCGCATTTTTAACTAACTTCCTGGATATCTAGAGACTTGAAACCTGAAATATAGTTTTAAAAGTTCAGTGACAGTGCAATGTTTGATCAAGAATTTGAGCTACGTAACGCAAAGTCGAACTATTTAGTAAGATTAGGCCGTACTGTCATGGCTAGCCTCCTGAATGTTGCAGGCGTTATAGAATTCCATCTCGTTGAAGGAACAACTCAAATGCATGTCCTTGCATACTTTTAGGCGTACGCGACTTTCACCCACGTTTCCTTTTAGACTTCAAGCTATGCGAATTTCACCTCGATTTTTAGTTGTGCAATTAAGTTGCTGACAAAAGGTGGAATTCTCTTGTTATGATGCACATCACCAGCAATGAAAATTCCCACATCATCAATGTGTTGAACTTACTTCCTCAAAATTGTGATCACTTCACCAACAACGTTTGCCTTTACACTATCGTGCTTCGCCAACTATGAGAATATCGCCAACAAGAATCATTCACCACACTCATCCTCTTTGTCCACTCACCCGCTCTCCAATATCAAGAACATCGACAGCTATAATATTCACCGATTTATATGTAGTACACATAATCTTTGTCTACAGTCACCTAAGCCGAATATAGATATAGACGTAGTACGTCCGAGCAACGCTACAGAACGGCGTTAAGAATTACTTAGGAATACTTTAATTACTAATCAAAGTTGCATTGTCTTTTTGGAGGCAGTACTAAAAATTGTAATAAAAAGATGATTAAAAATTTTAAGACTACCTTTATATAAATGGACCAAAAATAGAAGGACAATTTTTCTTTAATACAGACATAATCTTGTTGATGTTTGACTAAAAATTTTAACAATAGCTCTTGTAAAAGAATTTTGGGATTAAATTATAAAGGTAGAGCGCGTGCTTAAATTTTAAGTAATCAATTTAGTTATTATCCCAATTACATGGTTTGCCTTGAAGTGTGGCTTATCAAAAATATCGTGAGTGAGTGGTTGTCAAAGACGCGTATTAATCTCGAGAATAATAATCCGGAGGCGGAAAAGGAAATTTTATCTCTGTCCGGAGATATTTGCAGTTGAAGTTGGCGATTTCCATGTGGTTGACTGTTGTGTTTTAGCCCACAAAAAAAATTGTGCATCACCGTGGCGGTAGCCACGGTTATACACACACGCCGGACTTGGCATGGCGTAGCCCAGGGTTATTTTTTATAAGTGCGGCCGAAGGCCCGCCAACGCAGAAAGGTGTTCTGCGCAAAATTCTATGGATCCGACCCCCGGTTTCGGAGGTACCCGCGGGTCTTTTTTTCGGTTTTTCGTTATTATCTTTTGAACGCGTTTAAAACACCTCTCTCAATATTTTTGGTAGCGTATTAGCAGTCGACCCTCAACTACACTATTACCCATAAGCACACAAAGGACCACCAATCTGCACCCCAGCGGGTTAGAGGATCAGAATATACCCGCGGTAGGTATGCCTGTCGTAAGAGGCGACTAAAATACCAGATTCAAGGGGGCTGTGTAGCGCAACCTTTCAGGTTGCCAGCGCAATATATAGCTTCTCCAAACCCAATTGTCAACCTCACCTATCCGCGGCGAATCCTGTTTCACTAACAGACGAGGCTCTGGCGACCCCAAGCTCCTCATGGAACTTGGGGGTAGGGAGGGAGGGAATGGCCTGAAGGTTTAATGTGGCCACATAAATCGTTCCCGAGATGATCGGGCTATCACCTTAATGGTGCTATGGTACCGGAGCTTACCGGATTTGTATCCGGCAAAGGACCATCACATCGATAACACTCCCCAAAGCCTTCGGGAGCAACCTTATCGCTACAACAACAACAACAACAACCACCAATCTGCAGCAAAATTGTGTCCTTTACGATTAACTACATATCTCAGACGCCATTTACTCGACGGTTCCATAAAACTGTGTTTTTGAACCATCCAATGGTTGTCAAATGTGATGATGTTCTAAGCTGCTTGTAATGCTGTGTGCCTGCTGTCTGATGAGTTGCGAATAAAGTTACTGCGGTCACACTGCCACTCTTACTGTGGGTGTATGTCCATTGACGTTACGGCTGGGCTACTGCATCACGACGATGTGATGTCACATGTTGACACAGCTGTTGTTGGATTGTTAGGCATGCCATTGGTATTTTCCAAATGGTCACGTCGATACTTTTGTTGTTGCCAAAGCAAATTCATTGTTTACTATATAGTTTGGCAGCTTAAGTAGAGGTTATGTTGCGAATAGAGTGGAAGGCAGTGGACTAGGCAGTCGAATGTCATATAATGAGGAATGGTGTTCGGAGTTTTTTTCAAGTTATGATAAAGCTTTAATAAAATAAAACTATTGTTTTAATAACACACAAAAGTGCCATATATATTCTGGATACATAAATTTATATGGATTATCTCACTTTAAAATTTGAATTAAATAAACTAAAGTTTTTTTTGAAAGTGAGTCGAGAACTGTGCGTGTGAATGTGCGAATTTTCACCGATCAGCTGTTAGTTGCGCTACTTGGTAAAATTTACAATGAGCAAATATACTCGATGTTTTCTCAAGGTAGTCGTTGGTTTTTTTTATCAGATGTATTTATAAAAACGCCTTCTATACATTTTCGTGGGGTATTTGTGTTTATTTTATTGATTGTATTAAATTAATTAATTCTCTTTCCAAAAATCGTAATTATGCAAAGTCACTTTACCGCATAAACTATATAGGATTCAATTAAAAAAAACTAAACAAACTTCCTTGAGAATCACATTCGACATGACAGGGTTGCTTTGGCAACAACAAAGTATCGAGTGACGCCTCTTAACAAATATACAAACATCACTAATGGCCATATTACGGAAATCTTAAGGAAATTGAAGTTAAATTTTTAAACAGACATAAATGTTATAATTTTGGAATATATAGCATCTAGGACACCTTAATTGCAGTAATTGAAAGAAAATGTTTGCTTATACTCAAGTATTTAATTATTTTTTCTAAATTTATCTTTAATATTGATGCAATGATTGATCCAATGTAACTCTGGTCTTCCTACTGTTCTTCATTCCACTCCATCGAGTGCCTATTTTCACGGCCTGCGAGTGCCTTCCACTCTATTCGCAACATAACCTCGAATTAAGCTGCCAAACTATATAGCTATATAGTAAACAATGCAACGCATGCTTATTTGGGTTGGGGCAAAAAACGCCGGTTGTTTGCGTGCGCTAAAAAACGTAGTGCGGTTTTATTACGTTGGCTTGTTTGACAGTTCGAAAACGCAGTGCTGCCACACTGCGAGAAACTTTGTCAATGATCTCTGTTGAAATAACATTATTGCCTATGCGTTGTGTGGCAGCACGCCGAATTCAATAATTTTGACAGCTGTGTTGTTTTTGTGCTTAGTTTTTTCTATTTAACAAATAATCAAAATACAAAAAATTTACATTTCGTGCGATTTCTATTGCTTCGAAGCGCGCAGAAAGTTAAACATTTTTTATTGCAATAAAAATGTCTACAAATAATGTGCGGTTGTCTGCGGCTGACGTTTAAGTAATTAAAGGCAATTGAATAACAAATGTCTGTGTGCCATGATAAATGAAGAATTGATGGCTACGTTCAAAGTGGTCTGGAGTCGTGGTGTTGAGCATTATTCATAAAAATATAACAGTTGCAGGTCAATGATTTGTTCGAAGCTGTTGTTGGACAAGGCCACTGGCTTTCCTACACTTAAATAAAGGCTCAAAACGAAGTCAATACAAAAAAAGCTAATCGTATCTAATAAAAGTACAAAATTCTCTTGATTATCTTACCAGCCGCTTTGGTCCCTGTCGGAAATTCCAAAGTGGTCATCGGATGCGACTACATGCAACTCCATGGCACAGTTTACTTGGTGAGTATAAGAATGTCGGAAATAGCATTGACAGGCACAATAAATGAAGTATGCGATATGTATTTTTATTCTTACCAGAATCCAATCATTGTTTAAGAATTTTCTTTAACAATTTAAAAGGCACCTTTTAACGACGAGCGAAACCAGACATTAATATCCAGAACCGCTACTGGCTGTATTCTTATGTCCCCAGAACACCACCTACACAATGAGGCAAGAGTACTGCCCCAGCGGGTTAGGGGATCAGAATATACCCGCGGTAGATATGCCTGTCGTAAGAGGCGACTAAAATACCAGATTCAAGGGGTTGTGTAACGCAACCCTTCAGGTTGCCAGCGCAATATATAGCTTCTCCGAACCCAATTGTCAACCTCACCTAACTGCGGCGAATCCTGTTTCACTAACAGACGAGGCTCTGGCGCCCCACAAGCTCCTCACGGAATTTGGTGGTGGGGAGGGGGGAATGGCCTGAAGGTTTAATGTGGCCACATAAATCGTTCCCGAGATGGTTGGGCTAGCACCTTAATGGTGCTGTGGTACCGGAGCGTACCGGATCTTTATCCGGCAAAGGACCATCACATCGATAACACTCCCCAAAGCCTTCGGAGAGCAACCTTATCGCTACAACAACAACAACAACAACAGTACTCCCCATTACGGAGAGAAATGAAATGCTGAACAAACCGTTTCTGTTGAATACCCAGACACCTGGGCCTCCTAACACATTTGATTGATGAGGCTACACCTCCCAAGGGCTTTAGGGGTCATCTCCGTATGCATTATGAGCAAATACGGCAACTGAAATCACAGCCGTATGAAGCATAAGGCACAAGCAGGTCCTCAGTGATATCCACAAATAGGCGTCGTACCAGGAATTGCCCGTCGAATCCAGTTCTCAAAGAAAAATACCCAGAAGTCGCAGAAGAGGAACGCACTCTTCCTAGGGAAACTCGCGTCACTCTAGCTCAACTCAAGTTCTGGGTAATGTGTGGTGGTGGTGTTAAAAAAAGCAAAGTTAAAAGTTATGGTGTAAAAAGTATCGGATTCGGATAAAAAAACAGTAAATCCAATAAAAGGCCGATTAAAGTCGATACTTTATGATGATGTTTTTTTCTACAAAACTTATACTTCCGATAAACTATAACTATAATTCGTCCTAAAAGTCATTAAAACTTAAATACCTGTATATAGTATAGTATAACGCATGAACAAGTGTGTGAGATACATACATTTAGATCAACCAAAGCATTCGAGGCCACTTAATTAGAATCAATCGCGTACCAATGACGGTGTACAAATTAGTTTGTGGGTTTTTGCTATTCAATCGTCAGCTTTGAGTTACTGAATAAATCTAATATAGGCATTACTATGTACAGGGGGGGGGAAGGTTTTAAAAAAGATTTAATTAAATCTTAAACAGTTTTTTAGTTGGACCTGAATTTTTGTTTTTGCAGAGATCATACGATTTATTAAATTTTTCTGATCTCAGCGTTTTAAAATAATTCAGATGCATTCTTTGATAACTTTTGGGGCCTTATTAACTTAAAAAATTAAGATCATCCAATTTAACGAATGTAAAAAAATATTGGGGCATTTTTAGAGACGGGATTCCCAGAATATTTTTTTTTCTACCTTTATTTTCAAAAGCATTTGAATTGAGGTTCGTTGGAATTATATGTCAGAAATTTAATGTAGACGTCATTTGAAAATACATATTTGTTTTGATTTTCCAAAAGTGAATGTTGATAAAATATAACAAATCTACATTTATTTGCGCAACCAAAACAATTAAAATTGTAGAAACAGTATGTATTGTTAAAAAGACAATACCAATGAAATTCGCTAAGTCTAAATTTCTTTTAGGCTAAATCATGGGAAAACCAAGAGCGCTAAAATATGGAAACATTTTGAGTCACAAGCCAAATCAGTTTCTTGCAAATACTGCAGTACAGTGTACAAATGGGCGAATGTTAACAAAATCACTGAATCCCTGTGATCAGGAACAATTTCGAATTCCCCTTCCATTAATGCTAGCGATATTTCCAGCTCATCCAGCTCTCTCCAATCATGGAACTTAGTGCAAGTATGGCGGATGAGTTTAAAGAGATATTACATGAAAAATTATCCAAGGCTATAATTGTATCTGGTACTCCATTTTGTGGAGCATCCACCCTGGGTAGAGTTTTTTAAGGAATTACAACCTTCATACAAATTGCCGAACAGAAAGCCAGTTTCTTGTAAGTATTAACAAATTACACAATGAAATGGCAAGCGATATAACCACACAACTAAGGTCGTCAAGCTACTTACATTTGCAATGTGATGGTTGGAGTACATTTGTAATGAAGGTATATTATTTATAAGCCAGAGATTGTTTTTGTGCGTAGTTTAACTACTACGGGTCAACGGAGCAGAAACAAAGGGTATCCGCTGAAAGGCAAAACGAATCGAGCGGTCCAAGGTGGGGTGCGCTTCCCGCGAGGTGTATGCATCTCTACAGGGTATGATTGTAACATCAGCCCAGCATCAGCTGGACAAGGGTTAAGGTCCCCGGCCCCTTACACTGAGCTAGCTGGGGGACATTCCACCTTGATTGCGCAAAGGGGCGGATCCCCACTAGTTGTACGTTACAATATTATAAAATTTATACCCTAATTTTGGTAAATATTTAGGTATTTACCCCATTTTTTTACCATATAAGTATACCAAATTTACCGGGTATTCACCATTTGGGTATTTACCCATTCCCATCTCTAGGTATTTTTTTTGTGTTTTTTGGTATAATACAAACTGAATAACAGCATTACAATATTGTAACGAATGTTAGCAGCACTGAGCGATGCTATCGTCTCTAAGCCGATGCTAAGCAGTGACGTGAATTCACATCAATAATTCAATCATTATGTATCTACATAAACGAAACAATAATTGCGTCTACATATATGTACCATGTACGTATACGAGCAGCGGAGAGTCAATGCACAAACACATGCATATATCTGAGATACTCCTGAAAGTATGCAATGAGAAAAACTATAAAATTTTGCAATTGTAGTTACAGCTGAGAAGTTTGAGAGCTGCTGGACTAGTAGATTCTGGAAGCGCCTAGAAGATGCGAACGTTGAAATCCAAGAGTATAAAAGGCGGCAATTGTAGAGGTGCTGGAATTCAGTTTGATTTGAGTTGTCAAGCAGTTTCGACTAAGACGCTATCTAGCGAGCAAGAGCAGTATTATTTTGAATAGTAGAGTTTCATTTGAGCTATCAATCAGTTTGGTTATTAGGCAAGCTATTCGTTGCACAGTTTGAGTGTTATTGTGAAGTACTTTAATAAAGGCCATTTTGCATTATTACAAATTGGAGTTATTTATTCAACAGTTTAGTGATTCGAAACTTAGCTGAGGATTGCAAATAAGAGGATTTGCAAGTAAATTCGTTACAATATTAAACTATGTATTTCGTTTTTTTGGACCACATACAAAAATATTTACAGTGGATGTCCCATGAAATAGAGTCAAGCACTGTCAAAATCGAATAAAATAAATAAACTAAGGAAAATATTCAAAGTTTTTATTACTAATATGTAGATAGAAACTGTATAGGCTTCATATTGATACATCAATCCATTCATAAAGTCGAAATTACTTCCCCAAAAACTTAAAACTTTGCAGTGTTCTACTATGGGGTTGACTTAAAATAGAGCCAGGAGATATTTCTTACCTTTCGTCACGTCATGTGATGCTATTACTTGAAATTCCACTAAACTGTAAATACAAATTGAAGTAAGGCACTTAATTTGAGCACACAACTTGGTCGGGTGTCCATAATTATTGCTGCCTGCTGAGCTATTACTTATAGACCCTGACAATACTTTTTATTGCTCTCATATCCCACTGCGAGAGTGACTACAATAACTACACATCCATTTTCTATAATACTAAGATCTGATGACTAGGCGGCCAGCTCAAATGTTCTATATGTTTAATGTGGCCATATAAATCGTTCCGAGATGGTCGGGCTAGCACCTTAATGGTGCTGTGTTACCGGAGCGTACAGGATCTGTATCCGAAAAACGACCATCACATCGATAACACTCCCCAAAGCCTTCGGGGAGTACCTTATCGCTACAACAACAACAACAACATGTGTTTTATAAGAACGTGTCCTTTTCTCGTCTTCTCCTTGGCTTATGAGTTTGGGCTTGTTATTCGGCTGAGAGATTTATAGAAATGTCATAACAAGGTTTCACTTAAAATCGTGTTGTATTATTGAGCATTCCTCATAGTTTCGATACAAATTAAGTAACTTGTGGGAATCATACCTAAAACATGGTCCTATCGCTATGTTTTGCCATTTTGAAATTGCTCTAGAGAATAATTCGGTGTCTAAAGATATTCGCTTTGATTTCATCTCACCTAATAATGACTTCACTTGATTTCTGAGCAGTCAAGTGAGATCATAAATGTATTCCGTTTTTTAGGTTATGCCGGATGCTTTACAGTGCAATATAATTTTGAATTACATTTTACTATGATTTTCGGAGTTTAATATGACTGTCACACTTGTATCCTATAAAAGCTTGACTAGTAGAAGCTAAAGTGGTTCTCAAATCCATGAAGAGTAAATTGGGGGACCAGAAAAGAAGGTATCCCTGCCGAATCCTAACAAAATGTACTGGATGTAGGTAGATAACCTCCGAAGAGATTTTATGCCGAGCTAGTCGAACATAAATTGTTAGCAAAATAAAATATTTGCATCCATCGGATGCTGAGATTTTTTCATTTAAATCATTTTGAGAGTGTCTGGCTCTATTTCATAGAACATCACTGTATATCTACACAAACACAGCTGTGTTTGTCATATGAGAACAGCGGTGCTTACTTGGAACGCCGGGACAGGAACGCGGGAAAAAGAAGGTAAAAAAAAATGAAATGAAAGAAAAGGAACGTTAAGCTGTGTTATTTTATGTTATGTATGTATGTATATTATGCCCACCGTTTATGCTACCCTATGATATGCTTTGTGATTTTAAACTAGTTAAAGTTAATTTACGCTAAATTTTGTTATTGAGTTTTTCACTAATTTGAAAAATGTTTAATTTCAGGTACAATAAACATAACCTGCCTCAATCAAACGTTAATCATGCTGATACCGAACATCATGTACCGCTTTGTTCCATTACCGATGTCCAGTTGAGATTTCTTGTTCCAGATGACTTAACAGAGGTACAGTTTATATGTACATGCATTGTCAATCATGTATAGTATATGTAAAATTTTAATTTAATTTAATTTATTTATTTATTATTTATTATTTATTATTAGGCCTAAAACTTAAACTACTAAGTACAATTCATTATTATAATCACTTATTTCTATTGAATATGCTGTTGGAATGCCATGTGATTCCGATCAGCATATTTACTAGAGTGACAAACGGACGAGTCTGTGAGCCACTCATTTAAGGGAGGTTGGAAATGACGCGTTTCCAATCCTCCAGTGCTGCCAGCTTAAGGCAATAAAATTTGGAACTTATATTTTTCAATTATATTTGTATATTAAGCTGTCGGAATGTATTAATCTCCGATCAACACAGCTAAACATGTCTTTGGATGTTGGAAATTGAAAATAACGTGTATTCAATCACCCCTCAACTTTGTTTAGTAAAGACGCTATCGGAATGCATGAAGATTCCGATCAGCACAGCTCAACATATAATGGGAGGTTGAAAGGGACGTGTTTCCAATCCCCCTGCTCCAACTTTTGTTTGGCCTTATTTTCGTTACACATCATATAATTTTATTGTTATATTAATGCTGTCGGAATGCGAGTGATTCCGATAAGCAACAGTTAATATCGGCTGAAAATACCGAATTCCAGCGAAATTTAGTTGTTGGAACTGTCTGAAGTTACAGGTGGCGACCGGTTTTCTTTTCCTTAGGGCTGGATGCATTATATTTTGCTGCTTCCGATACTACCATTCCCTTTTCGCGCTCCAGTATCAGATATATCATGTAAAAAATAAAAGGAGAAAAACTTTATCTTATTGGAAGGGTTTTACAATGCACCAATAAACTTCTTTTTTTAAGTATTGAAGTTATTACTACTTTTTATGTGATTAGGAAGTTCATTGAAATATTTCAGGTCCTTATAAAATATATTTTGCTTTTCCACTTCTGTTTTGAAAAGAGGTAATCTAAAATTATTGTTTTTTCTGATTACGCATGAATGTGCATCATTTACATATACATATAAGCTTTTCGCTGAGGTATGTTGGTAATTTACCGTGCTTAATATTAACCCCTTATTGACCAAACCGAGAAAAGTATATTTTTTGTATATATTAGTATATTTTTATTCAAAGGCATGTATTATTAACCAAAAAAAAATTAACAAAATATTTCAAGGACTATACTACAATGTAAAATAAAGGATATGGTAATCAGAAGTACCGTCGGGCTTGAAGAGCTCATATTTTTATGCTTTAATGCCATGTTACTCGGAAAAACAGTTTTTTTGTCATTACAGCACAAAAATATTCCGCAGTGTTGACATTTCGAATGCGGTTTTGATTGATTTTTTTTTGTACTGCACATTTCACATCTTCCTCGACTTTCTCCAAATATTGGCCAATGTACTCCCAAATTACCTAATCGGACATCTTTTGGTACTAACTAACCTTTTCCACAACGTTTTTTGCTTGAGGGTGTTGGTGTAAGACTCAACTTACGTTTGTTGGCAACATCTTTTTGCGTCATTAAGCCTTGTGCAACGGATCGTCTATAATCTAGGAGTCATTTTATCATGGCTTTGGCAATATACAATGTAGGAATTAATGAAAGCTATTTCCAAGAGCCCCCAAAACAATCTTTGCCACAATTTTTTAGATCGCCTGCCTATCTGAAACTGATCTGCATGATCTACGCCACCCATGAATGAATTATAATCTTTAATTGCAGTTGGACATTACTCTTCTCAGTGCCATGGAAGTAGGAAGCCAACAGTATGGGCTTGTTATCAATCCATTTAAAAAAAGTTACACCGTTCATAGTTGTTCGTGAATCGAACTCGCCTCTTCATTTTCTTGTCCGCTTTCATGCTCCACAAGCAAAAACTTTCTGCGTTTGTAGAAATTCTAGTAGCCTGACAGATGTAAAATAATTATCAAAGTACACGTACTTATTTTTTCCCCACTCTTCTTCTGTGAGAGATAAAACTACTCTCTCTCCCAGGCCATATCCTTCGTACTTTTCTTCGACAGCTTCGTCCTTTCCTTAGTATATAGAGAACTCTTTGATATATCCGCGTTGATCCGCCAAGCACCATAATTTGTAACCACGCTTAATTGGTTTCATAGGGCAATATGTGTACCTGAAGAAAACGTTGATTCAGACCTTCAGTCATAGAGGGAATTTTGAACAGTCGATCCTTATTGTTTTCTGGAATTTTAGAATTATCATTTACGTGCAAAAAACGTAAGATTGAATCGAATCTGTTTCGGGACATGGTTTTTTGGTACTATGGGCACAGCCAGATCTTCGCTGGTACTCCAATAATGACGATAACTTGGCGGGTGATGGTAGCCCATAAAAAAGTTTATGTCTATAAATGCCCAAAATTCACTTTTTTTTCTGACAAAAATCTTCCGTGAACTCCAGAGTTTATCCACTAGTATCTGCAAAAAGCTGTTTATAAAAATCTGAAAATACAAGGACAACAGAGCCCGGCGGCACTTACAAGTCTCCTTCGAAAAATCAAAGATCACTGGTAAACAAAAAAAGTAAAGTTCTTTGTATCTTCAAAGCTAAACACCAAATTCACAAAACTTATACTTTCTTTATATTTAGTAGAAATATTTAAAGAATTTAGCAAGATATAATTCAAATAATACACCACCTCTAATTTGTGACCGCACTATGGAAAAAACTTACTTGAAATGAGCATAAAAGTAAAGAATCCACGAATTTTATTAAAAGTTCCGTTATATATGTTCTATGTTTTGTACTTTAAAGTACCGTTGGTCTGCATAATGTAAAAAACTTATTGATTGCTTTTAAAGTAGCAAAATCAGAAGTGGTACTGGAGAGTACCGTCAGACAACAAGGGGTTAAATACAAATTTCATACTGTGGTAGAATATAAGCTGTTTTATACTCAACCAGTTTAGTGCTTCTATCATGCTAGTAATGGGAGTATCATACCTCATGTTTAATATAAATCTCATAGCTTTGTATGAATGAAGAAAAGAAGGCAATTGAGATAAGGTTTACAACAACTAAGGCATGGCATGGCTGCATGCGTTTGTAACACTTCAACCATCGTAGGAGTGCGGGTTCAAATCCCACTCCCGGGAGAAAGGGTTTTGAAGAGATTTACAAGGTATAATCGAAACAGCTGTCGGCTTGTCCGTCCTGATGTCACGTTGTTTAAATTTTTCCCAAATTATTAAATAAACTCATAGCTTTATTTTGCATAACTTGTAGCTTATCTACCTGAGTTTCATTGGCAATAAAGAATATTGTGGGACAATATATAATAATAATTTTATCAAAAAATTTTATGGAGATCTTTTGTTGATCAGAAACAATTTTATTCCGTAGGAAATTTCAAAAATTTTCATGTTACATTTTCAAACTCATCAAAAATCTCAAAGACAACTCTTTCACACCAAAGCCATACAGTATAATACTTTAACTACTCCCCCTTTTTAATATGAATCGTCCTCGTTTGAGTTAATAGGATTAATTCTACTGTATGACTACAGCGTTTGAAATATCATAAGATATAATAACTTAAAATTCACAATTTAACAACAAGAATCCATTAAACAACATAATCGAATACATGTAAATATTCAAAATTGACATTACAATCAAACCAATATGAAAATTTAATAAAAAAATTTAATGTTTCTTCTCATCTTAGATTGCCTTTATGAATCTTTTTCCTTCGATTAAAACTGATGTACCAAGGGTCTTTTCAATTACTCTTTCTACAAATATTTCATCAAATTCATTTCCTAGTCGCCTATTTCTCCTTACGAAAACTTTTTCCCCAGGTTCATATGATTTCATTGTTTTATCTTTATTGCATCTTTCTAAAGTCTCTTCCTGAACCTTAAATAATCTCTCCCAAACTTTACTTAGTTCACTAGCCGAACAATTTTGAAATTTTCAATTGGTTTGGAGTTTATTGTTGAATGAATGCTATTATTATATTTATTTGTTGCCAACAAAACAAGGTCCACTGTCTCATTTAACTGCTGTTGCTCTTTAATACAGCGAGATATTTCCATTAATGTTGAGTGAAACCTCTGAAACAATTATTTTCGTGTTTTTGAAGAGTAATAAAATTTCAAGTAAAGCATCTTTTATATCCAAAGTAGATCGAGACGCAATTGGTTTAACAACAACAAATTTTGAAAATTTATCTATGCAACTTAAGAAAAACTGTTTATCTGTTATGAAAATATCAATATGTAGGATTTCGCCAGGGTAATTTGGTATTGGATTCCTCCCAATTACTAGGTTAGAGGGCTTTCGTATATATTTATTCTCCAAACATATTTTACAGTTTGTAATAATTGATTTTAAAGTTTTTTTAATTTCAGGAAAATAATACTCACTAATAATTTGCTTAAAATTCTCAAAAAAACAACCCTGGGCTCGATTATGTTCAGCAGTTATAACTTCAAGCTGATCATTTTTATTTGTCAAATCTATTACAAGCAATTCAGTATGTCTAAATTTTATACCTGGAAATGAAGAAACTATACGATTTTGAACTTCCGCCAAAGTCTCTAGATCGCAGTGAATAGCATTAGTGCTATTATTAAACACAATAACAAATTTTCAACAGAATCAAAAACAATAGTATGACGTATAAATTTGTTAAGGTAGGTAGGTTGAACTGGCCGGTCCATGAGGACCTCACATAGACTGATTAGAGTTCGTAGTGTTACCAGAAGTTTGTTTTTAACGACCAAACTGAAAAACCCTATCAAAAACCAGGACCTATGTTATAAAATAACTCCGTCCTCTTGGCAAATACTAGAAGCTTCCTAGGACTTAAGCCACTTGCTGCTTCTAGATCTGACAGCTGTATCACTCCTAATAACTGGAGTCTTAGCCTGGCAAGTGCAGGGCACGAGCACAGAACGTGCTCGATCGTTTCCTCTTCCAACCCGCACTTCCTACATCTGCTATCACTGACCAAGCCTAGTTTAAAGGCATGTGACGCCAGAAGGCAGTGTCCAGTCAGAATACCCGTCATGAGTCTACAGTCCTCTCTTTTTTAATGATAGGGGAAACTGTGTTAGTCTAAGGTTGTAAGACCTACACATAATCTTCGACACTTTACAGCCCCGCGCTTGAACCCACGCCTTTCCCGCTTGGTCGATCATGTGCACCTCTCGCCTTCGCTTAATCTCGCCCAATCTAATTGGGACATCTACGGAGCAAGCTTCAAGGGATGCGCCCTTTTTAGCAAGTTCGTCCGCTTTTTCATTCCCATCTATTCCCATATGCCCTGGGACCCAATATAGATGTATGCTTCTCCCTGTCCTGATTCTCTCCAGAGACTGCTTACACTCTAACACGCATTTAGATGCTGTGCTATGCGAGATTATTGCCTTAATTGCTGCTTGACTGTCAATATAAAAGTTAACACGGTTGCAGCTTAAGCTATTCTCTTCCAGGGTTTCTACTGCTTTGGTTACGGCTAATATTTCCGCTTGGAAAACGCTACAGTAATCCGGCAGCCTGTAGGATCTGCTTATTTCCGGATCAGCGCTGTATACCGCAGACCCTACTCCTTCCCCTACTTTGGAACCATCGGTGTACACATGTATCGCCTCGTCCGCCATTTGCGCACCCTTGCGCCAACCGTCCACCTCTATTGTGGCCTTAAGATCTCCCTCGAAGCGCAGATAGGGAATCATGTAGTCTGTTCGTCTTGTGATTGATGACGCTATACTACTATGGCCATATGGTCGGCGCTCAATCTGCCCCGAGGCACCGAGCCTGGTTGCAGTTGTTAATGATATGTTCTTTGCTACCAGGTCTACAGGTGGAATGTGAAGAATGGCATACAGTGCAGCCGTCGGTGTTGTTTTAAGGGCTCCCGTAATGTTAAGCATCGATATTCTGCATACCCCCTCTAATTTTTTGAGGTATGTTGTTTTATGTGTGGCTTTCCACCCTTGTTTGGTATTGAATAGGGCTTACAATCACTGTAAAAACCCAATGACAAAGAGAGGGCGATAAGCCCCACGTACACCCCAGTGTTCTTTTACATGCATAGAGTGCCGTTGAGGCCTTCTTCACCCCCTCCTCCACGTTGAGCTTCCATGACAGCTTACTGTCTAGGACGATTTCTAGATATTTTGTGCAAAGTTTCTCCTGTAAGGTCATCCCTCCTAACTTAGGCCTGGTCCAATTTGGGACCTTGTACCTCTTTGTAAACAAGACCATATCCGTCTTCTCCGCATTGACTTTCAACCCGACATTAGATGCCCAGGTATGAATATCGCGAAGCACCCGATCCATCAAAGAACTAATCGTTGGAAGGCACTTTCCACTTATGACAATTGCAACGTCATCTGCGTAAGCCGTAAGTTTTACGGGTCCCTCATCGAATTGCCTGAGCAGTTGGTTGATGACCAGCGTCCACAGCAGAGGTGATAGCACCCCTCCCTGCGGCGTGCCCCTGTCCACTGATTTCGTGGCCTCGTACAATCCCCATTGTGATGTAATCTTTCTGCAATTTAACATGCAGCCGATCCATCTGATTAAGGCAGGATGTACTTTAATGTAATTAAGACCATCCATAATCGCCCATTTTGCAACATTATTGAAAGCCCCGGCAATGTCCAAGAAGACTCCTAGAGCATACTCCTTATATTCCAGGGATTTCTCTATGCTTATTACCACCCTATGCAATGCGGTGTCTACCGACTTGCCTTTGGTGTACGCATGCTGTGTTGTGGAGAGCAGCTTTTCATCCACGTTGGACTTTATGTACACATCTATCAGCCTCTCAAAGGTTTTGAGCAGAAATGATGTTAAGCTAATGGATCTATAGTCTTTGGAATACATGTGACCGATCTTCCCCGCCTTTGGTAGAAAAGCTACACGAGCAGTTCTCCAAGAGTGCGGTACATGATTCAGTCGTATGCACCCATCGAATATTATTTTAAGCAGGCATGCTTAACGAACGAAACGATATCATTTCGTTACGATAATCAACGTTAATAAACGCTACGAAGTCACTTCGTTTCGTTTATTAACGTTAAGATCGTCAAATTAACGTTAATTTGGCGTTCTTAACGTTAATAAACGAAACGAAATGACTTCGTTTCGTTTATTAACGTTGATTATCGTAACGAAATAATATCGTTTCGTTCGTTAAGCATGCCTGATTTTAAGCCATTCCACGACCGCCCTACTTGAGACTTGTAGCATGGCCGGGAATATACCATCTGGGCCCGGCGATTTAAACTTAGAAAACGTCTTCACTGCCCACTCGATCTTGGTATCGGTCACCAAGCCCGGCACTACTAGCTCCGTGATCGAAGTGTGAGTGATGTCTGCTGGCTCCTCTAAACCGTCTCCCGATGGGAAATGTGTATCGAGAAGCACCTGAAGGGATTCCTACCTATTACGTGACCATTCCCCGTTCTCTTTCTTTATTAGTCCCTGGACTATGTTTCCCTTTGCTAGGACTTTTTTCAACCGTGCTGTTTCGCTGGAGCACTCTATGTCCGTACAGAAACTTTTCCATGAGTTTCTCTTCGCCCTGGTAATTTCACGCTTGTAGATCCTCAGTAGATCCCTGTACTCGTCCCGACACGCTTCGCTTTCCGCGGTCTTTGCGAGCTTAAACATTTCTTTGACCTGTCTTCTTAGAAGACTCAGCTCATTGCTCCACCATGGCGGCTTTGCTTTTCCTCTGAATCTTCTTAGAGGGCAAGCTTTGTTATACGCAGTCATAAGCGTCCTTGTTAGGAATTCATTCGACTCTTCCAGTTCCTCTACATTAGCAACCTCTTTGGGTTGTCCCAGTTTTGTTTCTACATGTTTCTGGAATTTAGTCCAGTTCGTTGACCTAGGGT
The DNA here is from genome assembly GCA_029619165.1 of Eurosta solidaginis. Taxonomy (NCBI): domain Eukaryota; kingdom Metazoa; phylum Arthropoda; class Insecta; order Diptera; family Tephritidae; genus Eurosta; species Eurosta solidaginis. Next base: position 28,822 of record JARSSU010001808.1, on the reverse strand, counting down.
TTCTAAAGGTTCCTCCCTTCTCTACCCTCTTTAGGGGGATGTTGAAGCTGATATACGCATGGTCGGAGAAGGATGGTCTATCAAGAACCATCCAATTATACCTTGATATATCACGCTCGGAGCTCAATGTAATATCCAGAACATTGCTGGATGTTGGACCAATGTATGTGGGGACATTTCCCCTGTTGGCTATCTGCAAATTGGTTTGCAGGATGTAACAAAACAGAGATTTGCCTCTCTCGTTCGTATCTGCTCTTCGCCACGCATTGTGGTGCGCATTTGCATCTGCGCCTATGACCAACCGCCCTTTGCACCCTTCCTCCTGTACTAGCCTTTTGCACTCCATCGGTGGGACCTCCACAGCATGGGCCATGTAGCAGGACGCCAGGATAAATGCCTGCTTATTCTTTTGCTCAACGGCCACCGCTACGAGATCCTCAGTGGTGTAATTAGGCAGCATATATGAATGCAGCTGTTTCCTTACCATTACTACAGCTCGCACCCGTCCTTCCGTTTGCGCGTAGTAAACGCCAAACCCGCGCGCGCTAAGTCCAGAAACCTTTCCTCCCGATGAGAGCCACGGCTCCTGGATCAGCGCCACGTCGAACGAACCCTCCTCAAGGGTTAGGAGGAGTTCGCTCGACGCCACTTTACTGTGTTGGAGGTTTATCTGTAGGACTCGCAGCACCATTGGGCTGTTTTCCCCCTCCAGAACCTTCGTCTTGACGTCGTCGTCCTCCCCTTGCCCTTTTGGTTTAGAGTATTCGAGGCCCCCTTCAGCCTCTCGTGACTGTTGTGCAGGGTGTTCCTCTGTGCGAGTCACAGCACCATTTAGCGGTTGGTCCTCTTCTAGCACGTTCGTGGTGACGTCGGGGACCTCCACCTGTCTTTTTCCCTTAGGCTTTTGAGGTCCTTTTCGACTTCGCCCACCTCTAGCGTGTTAGGGTTTTTATCCTCGGGACTTCTTTTCCTGAGTCGCATGTAAATTTTACCAGTGCCAAAGGACATTTTACCAAGCTGCGTGTACAAAATATCCTCCGCCTGCTTGTTTATTTGGAAGATGTAGAACTGACCATCCTCGGTAGGCCGAGATACAGTAAGTACCTTCCAATCCTGTGTCGGTATGTTCGGATTCTGATTCTGCAGAAGTCGCAGTGTATCCTCCGACTTCATCACTCATGGTATCCATACCTTAACTTTTGGTACCGTGGGGATTTGCGCTTTATCCACCACCTCAAACCGCGCGTTCGTGCCTTGCCTTTGGAGGTTTGGAACCACTTCCTCCAGCCACTGCAAGCTCGCAATGTTGTCGCATGCTATCATCTTCACACCGTTATACCATCCCCCCGAATCAAAGGTTGTAAGGGGCTTACTTGGTTGTTACCGCATCATCTTAAGCATTAAGCTAATAAACTCCCTTTCCACAGATCTCCACCTTTCAGTAGTCATTTGTCCGAAAGGACTGCTACGATCAACCAGCGCCACAGTCAGTGACTGCTTTGCCACATCACTCATCTTCTCGGGAAAAGCAGGAGTCTTAGTGTTATCTCCCTTTGGCACCTCCGAGAAAGCCGGAGTCTTAGCGTTAACTCCCTTTAGCGCCTCCAAAAAAGCCGGAGTCTTAGCGTTATCTCCCTTTGGCTTATCTCCTACTTCCTTAATTGGAACTTCCCTCTGACTCGCAGCTTTCGAGGTAGTTGCTACCTCGCTATTGGAGCCCATTTGTCTTACAGCTTTGGGCCTACTTGTCTTGTCTATGCGACTGCCCTGCCTCGCGGCTCTAGGACTGGGTCCTTTATGCCTCTTGAAAGCAGGCTTGTCGCCTTCCGCCGAACGTTGTCTCTTCATTCTGCAATTCGACGCTTCTTCCTCCTCGTACCGGTTGCAGAACCGAGGGTTTCTCGCAGCAAACCTTTTGAACTGCCTTCGACCTACTTCTACCGCTTCATGGGCCCATTCCAAGGGCTCGATCTCCACTTCTGTTGGGTCGACCACTGCTCCCAAGCGTTGAACAATTCTTAGTGCTGCACGGTACTGCGAGAGAGCTCTTTTACTTCCTCTGCTCCGTACCCTTCTCCACTCTTCTACTCCGTTTTCATTTGTGTGCTTTTCCAACACGGAGTTCATTGAATCAGCACTACTCTCGCTCCCCGAGTCCGACGCATCGCTTAATTCGTATTTGTCGTCCTTGGATTGCGCCTCAGTCCTCCTCTTTACATCGTCCTTATTACAGTCAGTTAATGAGTCGTTCATCTTGGTCGTACGACCACCTGCCCGACAAGGCGGGCTCAGCGGTCCAGTATTATATACGGGGAAAGAACCGTCCGCCACAGCAGCGCCCCTTGCTGTGGTAAGGCCATTAATACTTCCCGAGGTGGCCCGGTATCGGGAAGGGTCCGTTCGAATACAGCCGAATTTATCCCCTGGCTGCAAATCGTCCAATAGGCACGGTCCGCATAACACCCTGGATTAGGGGGTTGGCAGTTCTTGGTCACCGACATCCCGCCGCCCTCGTATGAGGCGAAACGGCGTAGATGTCAGTCCTAACCAGCTCCGCCTCATAGTCGGGCGCTATGGAGTTCGGCTAAGCCCTCACACCAACGACAAGGTGCCTACCCTAGTGAGGGAACTACAAATTTGTTAAAAACAACCTTAGAAGTTTTAATAAAAGATGGTCCTTTTGTTAAGACAATTTGATTTCTAAATTGGTTAACATGGCACTTAATAGTTTCAATTACATCTGTTGAAGATTCTTCACTATGCACTGTTTCCAAAGTAATGGTACGGTTATTAATATACTGTCTTGAAAGAGCATCAGCTACTTTGTTTTCTTTTCCAGGCTTATAATGAAATGTTGTAGAAAATTATTCGATGAATGCACGTTATCTTTTCATTTTTGTATTTGGGTTTTTTTCCGAAATAGAGAATATAAGTGGCTGATGGTCAGTAAATATCCTTACATTTTTTGTACCATACAAATAATGTCTCAACGCTTTCAATGCCCACACAATAGCTAACATCTCACGTTTGTTTGTTGCATGTTGTTGTTGTTGTTGTAGCAATGCTCGCCCCACCTAAATAGCCGCGACCGATCACAAATTGTCATCAATATCCTCTAACGGGAGTCCAAGGAAACTTGCCGTTTCAACAGGGGTGGACCATAAGGAAAGGGGTGTTAGAGGCGTTGGTTCCACATTACAATTAAAGAGATGGTTGGTGTCATGTGGGGACACATTGCAAGCAGGGCATACATTTTGTATGTCGGGGTTGATTCTGGATAGGTAAGAGTTTAACCTGTTACAGTATCCAGAACGAAGTTGAGCAAGAGTGACACGCGTTTCCCTGGGGAGTATGCGTTCCTCTTCTGCGAGTTCTGGATATTTTTCTTCAAGTACTGGATTCACCGGGCAATTCCCGACATAAAGGTCCGACGCCTGTCTATGGAGTTCACCAAGGACCTGCTTGTGTTTTTCCGCTTCATACGGCTGGGTTCTCAGGTGCCGTATTTCCTCAAAATGCTTACGGAGATGACTCCTTAGGCCCCTAGGCGGTGCTGGTTCGTCAATCAGATGTCTGTTGGGATGCCCAGGTTTCTGGGTATTCAACAGAAACTGTTTGGTCAGCATCTCATTTCTCTCCCTGATGGGGAGTATTCTCGCCTCGTTATGCAGATGGTGTTCTGGGGACATAAGAAGACAGCCCGTGGCGATTCTGAGAGCAGTATTTTGGCAGGCCTGTAGTTTCTTCCAGTGGGTGGTTTTTAGGCTTGGCGACCATATGGGTGACGCGTAGCACGTAATCGGCTGGCTAATTGCTTTGTATGTGGTCAAGAGCGTTTCTTTATCTTTTCCCCAGGTACTGCCAGCAAGGGATTTGAGGATTTTATTACGGCTCTGAATTCTTGGAACAATTGCGGTTGCGTGCGCACCAAAATGTAGATCCTGATCAAACGTCACACCCAAGATTTTGGGGTGTAGGACAGTCGGTAGCGTAGTGCCATCGACGTGGATGTTCAATATGGTCGACATTTGGGGCGTCCATGTTGTAAATAAGGTCGCGGAAGATTTAGTCGGTGACAATGCCAGGTTTCGCGAGGCGAAAAAACTGGAGAGATCAGGGAGATAGCCGTTTATTTTATTGCATAGCTCATCGATCTTTGGGCCTGGGCCTGTGGCCATTATTGTGCAGTCATCGGCGTAGGAAACGATTGTGACTCCTTCCGGTGGTGAAGGTAGCTTAGATATGTAGAAATTAAATCAAAAGCGGGGATAGGACACCACCCTGTGGCACCCCTTGTTTAATTCTCCTTTGTTTTGATGTTTCGTTTCTGAATTGCACCGATGCCTGCCGACCACCCAGATAATTTGCGGTCCACCTTTTAAGACATTGGGGGAAGGGTGGACCCTTCCAGGTCTTGCAGTAACGAGCCATGGTTGACCGTATCAAAAGCTTTTGATAGGTCTAACGCTACGAGTACTGTTCTATGGTGGGGATATTGATTCAAACCGCAATTTATCTGGGTGCTAATGACATTTAGCGCGGAGGTAGTGCTATGGAGTTTTCTGAAGCCATGCTGATGAGGGGCTAGCTGCAAATGTGCTTGGAAATAAGGGAGCAAAATGGCTTCAAGCGTCTTTGCCACTGGCGATAGGAGAGATATCGGACGATATGACTCACCTACGTTAGCTGGTTTCCCAGGCTTTAGTAGCGGGACCACCTTGGCCATTTTCCATTTCTCGGGTATGACAAAGGTGGAAAGAGACAGGTTGAAGACATGCGCTAAATATTTGAAACCCTCTTTCCCTAGGTTTTTAAGCATCGGCATGGCTATGCCGTCTGGGCCCACTGCTTTGGATGGTTTAGCGCGACCAATGGCGTCCTCAACCTCTCTAGCGGTGATGGTAATTGGTGACGCGCTGAGTTTGTGTTTATGTGCGTGTCTATTGGCTCTCCGTCTATCTTTGTCGACCGTAGGATGCATTATATATTGTCGGCAGAAAGCGCTCGCGCATTTTTTCGCATCCGACAGCACCTTATCGCCAAAGGCGATGGAAACTTTGTCTTTGTGCTTAGTCGGATTCGATAGGGACTTTACGGTGGACCAAAGTTTACCCACACCGGTAGAGAGGTTACAACCTCTTAGGTGCTCTTCCCATTTCGCCCGCTTGTGTTCGTCCACAAGCAATCTGATGCGTTGGTTTATATCCCTTATTTGGGGGTCGCCTGGATCAAGCTGTCTTATAAGGTCGCGTTCCCTCGCTAAGCTCGCGGCCTCCGCCGGGAAGTGGGGCCGGATTTCGGGAATTCTCCCGGCGGGAATGAAATGTGCCGAGGCGGATTCAATGACCTTACGGAAGGCACGCTCCCCTTGGCGGGCATCAGTCGGGATAGGGAGGGCAGCAAAGCTGCTGTCTGTTGCAGATTTATATTCTTCCCACTTTCCTTTTTTGAAGTTTATGAAAGTGCGTTTTTCGGTGACGATGAAGTCGGCGGTACGCTCGAACGAAATAAGTATGGGCAGGTGGTCGGATGCCAATGTTACCATCGGCTGCCAGTTGACGCAGTTTACGAGTTCTGCGCTCACGATTGAGATATCTGGCGAGCTATGACAGCTTCCTACCGTACGTGTGGGGGCGTCTCCGTTTATTGTGCAGAACGTCGTTTCGTCTATTTGATCCGCCAACATCTCACCCCTACTGTCCGCCCGCAAGTTTGAATGCCATAGGTCATGATGGGCATTGAAATCGCCTAAGATAATGCGATTGTTGCCAGTGAGTAAGGCCTCGATATTAGGGCGGTATCCACTGGGGCAACAGGTGACAGGAGGGATGTAGATGTTGATGATTTCTAGATTTGCATCGCCTGACCGGACAGATAGGCCTTGACGTTCTAAGACATTGTCACTGCGGTCGATGCCAGGATCAAATATATGATATTGCACAGAGTGGTGTATAATAAACGCGAGGCCGCCTCCATTTCCGCTCTCGCGGTCTTTCCTGTGGACATTATAACCAGAGCAGGTCTGCAATGCAGATCTTGCTGTGAGTTTAGTCTCTTGAATCGCAGCAATGCGGATGTTGTGCCGCTTCATGAAATCGACTATCTCCGTAATCTTCCCAGTTAGTCCATTACAGTTGAACTGCAGAATTCTGAAGTGCATGAGGGGTGACGCCGCCACTCTAGGGGTAAGTGAGGGGTGACTACGCCTAGGTTGTGGAAGGCCAGGACGCAATTGCTGTTGTGGCCTTGGGACTGGGCGCCCTTGGGCAAGCATTGGGGTACCCGGATGATTTGGGTTTGCGACCTGGCAACATGGCGCGATGAAACCCGTCGGGGGGTTGCCGTCGCGGAGACCAGAACATCTAGGAAAGTGGCACCACCCAAGGCAGGAGCTGCATTGAGCGGATGTCGCAAACCTATATATTCTGTGCTGGCAGACGGTGCAAACGGAGGCAGGGACTAAGAGTCTGTTTCCCTGACCTGCACGATTGCTGCCAGAAAAGAGGGGGGGAGAAGAAGACGGGGGCAGGGGCTGATGCTCAGCATTGCAACCAGCTCTACTACGAAGGTAGTAGTTATGAGTGGTATCAGCTGTTTGAGTTGTTGGCGCCGTGGGGCGCGAGCAGCAGCGGGTACTTGTTGTGGCTTGCTGAGCAGCGAAGCTGCTGGAAGGTAGTGGGGATACGCTTAGGCGTAGACTACGGGACGCCCTTGGGCGTGAGCAGCAAGGAGCCACAAAAGATTTATAAAAGTTACGTGGACGTCGGGTTTTGGGATCAAGCCCAGAACAACCTGTCCGATGCAACCATCCCTTGCACGAGACACACTGAACAGAGTATGACCGTCCTAAAAAGATTCTTTTCTGGCAAATGCAGCAAAACCATTTCTCATGACCGGGGTCAGGAGACGGACCCGGATTGGGTTCGATACCTTCCCGGAGTAAGAGAATATGTAGCAGTCCTGCTGCAAGGAGCTGCTGGGAGGATGACAATTTGTGGGAGGGACGAAACAAATTAAATGGGGTCACACTGAAATGACAGTCCTTGGTCGGGAAAAATCCCGAGTCGCTCCGGTACATAGAACCGACTGCCTTGGGAAGCGGTTTGTTGCATAGTTTTGCTCAGTGGAAGAAAGCGTTCGAGAGATCATCGTGATTGGTTTACTATTTTGAGATAATACCGCTCCCAATATATTTGATGAAGCATCAGTTGTTAGCTCAAATGGATAATTAAAATCTGGACTGCTTCGCGATCAAAATTTTCACATGTTTCGATTTATTTGCATTAATATGGCCATTCTCACCACGCAAAATTTTTGTTAATGGTTTCACTATTGAAACATAATTTTTAACAAACCTGCGATAATAGGCAGCTAGCCAAGAAAAGATCGCAACCCCCCTAATGTCTCCGGCATTTTATAGTTAACTAGCAGACCCGGCAGACGTTGTTCTGCCCTAAATTTAGTCTGTCTTCATACATTTTAATAAGCTTTTCCCGTCTAACTCAGCCCTCCCTCTTTACACTTTTTCCTAATCATTGTATTCACTCCTCCCTCCGTCTTTTTCGCTTCATCTATCTCCATCTTCGCCTCATTCTATCTCTTTCTCAGTCTCCTTCTCCCTTTCTCTTCTCTCAAGTTTTTCTCATTCTTCTTCATCTCTTATTGCCAGTCCCAGAGGGTGGTATGTATTTTGTTCCAGTCCAATTCCGAGTCTCAGTCCCAGTCCCACTCCGAGTCTCAGCCTGAGTCTCAGTCCCAGTCCTAGTCCTAATCCCAGTCCCAGTCCGTCTCTCATCTACTTCCCGGAAAAAAGCATCGTAAATACTAATATAGGCAAATTTATATACCAAATTTCAGGCAAATCGAATAGGACGTATGTAAATAGGTATGTGGGTATTATTAATTCATGTCTTTAGTTCGGCTTCGCATGCATATTTATCAGTTTTTCCAGGCTGATACGACTAAATCGAATATCAAAATGAACTTTGGAGCTCTCAGCAACAGCTTTCATTTGATATCCATAATACACACACATTCTAGGGGTATCCGGGTACATGTTTTAGCTTATATCTCGAAACCCTAGCCAGCCAGCGGTGTAAAACTTACTCTGTACTAAAGCACACATCAACAGCTTCAATTTGATATCCATAATGTAAAAACACATTCTAGGTGTATCCGGGTCCATGTTTTGGCCTATATCTCGAGACCCTAGTCACCCAGCGGTGTAAAACTTACGCTGTACTAAAGCATACATCAACAGCTTCAATCTGATACCCATAATGTGAAAACACATTCTAGGTGTATCCGGGTCCACGTTTTGGCCTATATCTCGAGACCATAGTTACCCAGCGGCACAAAACTTACTCTGTACTAAAGCACACATCAACAGCTTCAATTTGATACCCATAATGTAAAAACACATCCTAGTGTTACCCTGATCTACGTTTTGGGCTATATTTCGAGACCCTATTCACCAAAAGGTATGAAAACGACCCTGTACTAAATCACTCATCAACAGCTTCAATTTGATACCCGTAATGTAAAAACACTGTCTAGGCGTTCATGGGTCCACGTTTTGGCCTATATCTCGAGACCCTAGTCACCCAGAGGTATAAAAATTACCCTCTACTAAAGCACTCATCAACAGCTTTCATTTGTTATCCATATTCTATAAACACATTCTAGGGGTACCCGGGTCCACGTTTTGGCCTATATCTCGAGACCCTTGCGTCGATCGCAACCAAACCTATGTGCAAACCACCGCGTGAGGTATACGCAACTTATGTGAAAGTTTGCACAAAATCGACCGGATAGTTTTTGATCCTATAAGCCTGTTGTTGTTGTTGTTGTAGCGATAAGGTTGCTGCCCGAAGGCTTTGGGGAGTGTTATCGATGTGATGGTCCTTTGCCGGATACAGATCCGGTACGCTCCGGTACCATAGCACCATTAAGGTGCTAGCCCGACCATCTCGGGAACGATTTATGTGGCCACATTAAACCTTCATGCCATTAACCTCCCTCGCCAGAGCCTCGTCTGTTAGTGAAACAGGATTCGCCGCGGATAGGTGAGGTTGACAATTGGGTTTGGAGAAGCTATATATTGCGCTGGCAACCTGAAAGGTTACGCTACACAGCCCCTTGAATCTGGTATTTTAGTCGCCTCTTACGACAGGCATACCTACCGCGGGTATATTCTGATCCCCTAACCCGCTGGGGGATTCTATAAGCCTCAAAAACGGACATTCATTTTTATATATATAGATTATATCACGAACTTTATCAGGACAGGTTCGAATACCATTTTGTGAAACCATGAATCCTAAAAACTCAACATATGTCATAAAAAATATAGACTTATCTGACGATACCCTCATTCCTGATTGCACCAACATTTTTAAAATTATATCTACATCTCTTATGTGTGTATCTTCGTCGCGTGAAAAAATAATAATGTCATCGATGTAAACGTGACATGTCTTACCTATTTCGTCACGTAAAACATCATCAATTGCACGCTGAAAAATGCTTGGGGCAAACGGCAAACGACAAAACTCATATATTCCATTATTAATGAAATAAAAGCAGTTTTTTGCCTGTCCTTTTCGCATAAATTTATCTGGTGGAAACCAGATTTCAAATCAAGAGTAGTGAAAAACCGTGATTTTCCTAAATTTGACAAAATTAAAGAAATCTCGGGTATTGGATATTTATCTGATATAGTTTTTTCATTGATTTTTCGGAAATCAATTACTATTCGCAACTTTTGCTTTCCATTTTCATCCAGCCCCTTTTTTGTTACAACGTGTATTGGAGATTTTACATGGAGAACACGACTTTCTAATTGTGCCATCTTTCAGAAGACGTAAGTATTTCTTTATTAATGAAATCCGCAGCAGACAGGATAAGGATAACCTCTACTATAAATGGGATCATCTGTTACTGTACGTATTTTAGCTACTACATTTGTATTAAAAGGCAAAGCTCGATTTGGATTCGCGAACGCATTGTTATGGAATCGCATCTTTGATGGAGCAGTAAGGAAGGCAGTCGGCATGATCTGGTGGTGCATAGTGGCTAGTCATGTCGGCTGGGCGGGGTCCTTGCCAATCTTACTGTTCCTGCGCCATAAACAGAAAAAAAGTCATATCATGCCTATCAAAACTAACAGCTGTCAAATTCACCGATAGAAGCGCAGTGACGACTCAAAACGCTTATAATTCAAAATAAAACAACATCCGGCCGAAGTGGATGTCACGGACAGACGTTAACATTCAAAAATTTAAATTCAAAAAAGATAACAGCAAAAAAAATTTACCGAACCGGACGTGGCCGGTTACCAACGCTGAAAATCAAAATCAAAAAAAAACACTGAAAAATTAAAAGAAAACAAAAAGGCCGAATATACATAGGGGCTCCGCGGATGTTGTTGCGACGCCCGGTGCTTTTGCCACCCTCAAAAACCATGGCCACCGACGCACCTATATTTCGGGGGCCCCTTACCTGTATTCCCTACGTGCCTTCTAAATCAATAAGGACGTCAGTATTCCCATTTATAAACTTTATTAATTACAATTCATTTTGTTTGTTAAAGGAAAACCAATAATACAATTCTTTGTCTGTTTTGCTTAATTAATATAACCCTACAGCTCATGGAAGCAATTCTTATGTTTCTACATATAAAATTTTTGTAAGAGGAAAAATGTTAAGGAAGAATTCTAAGCTTTTAATAAGAAACGCTCTCTGTTTTCGCGGATTTAGCTATAAATGTACTATGCTTTCAAACAATTGCAATTGTTGTCAAACTTCTACAGTATTCTTGAGAATGTTCAATACATTTTGCCTGCATCTGGGCAAAAAAAAAGGTTACTTGTATGTTTTCAATGCGTTTAATTATTTCATTTAATTCTTTTATACGCATTGTGTATACCGCCTAAGAAAGTTATATAATAAAAACTATATTAAAAGCTTGTATGCAGTTTAGAATGGGCCTCATACCATCCGGAAGGCACAGACTAAACTTTTCTAGATTAATTGTCTAAAATGTATAGTATGTTTGCGACATCAAATCCTTAACTTTTTTTTTATTTAATTTTAAATTTAATAATGATTTTAATTTAATTTTCCGATTTGGAGATGCCGTAAATATTATTATTTCGATAATCATAAATAGATGGTGCAAAAATTCAATGCCTATTGGCCGTCAACGCCATAGTTTTCGCCTTTCAAACGTGCGCTTCCTTATAATCTAAGTATAGTTAAATGAACACGCCCTAGGTGTCATATACGTACGTAGTGTATGAAGAATAAAATTTATGCGAAAAAAGATTAATTACAGTTCATATACTTTTATGTACTTCCCTTTCTGCGATTTTCCATGTACATACATTTAGGTATATTTTAAATGATGTTATTTCAAGAATCTAACATGAGTTCATTAAATTGAATAAAAAAAAATGTTTGAATTGGGTACAGCTGTGAGCACGAACATAGCATCGAAAATTAATAACAAATGTTTTATGTTATTATCTCCCTTCACTTATTTTCGTCAAAAGTTCGAAAGTGTTCAGAGCAAAGCCTCGTTAAAGGTTCAGAAAAAAACTTTCAGAACCATTACCGAAAAAGCTAATGTTGGAAAAAAAACGTTTACGAAGACCTCGCCGATCTCGTGGAAGGGTTTTTTTTTCTTTCTAGTTAGTCTACTAATTATTTGTTTAAATTATATGCATGCCCAAAGTTTTTGTTCTTTACATAGTTTTACAGTAAAATTGGATTTATCGTGATAGTGACGCAACATCACAAATGCGCATACTAAAAAGCTTGTATTAATTATTATGATTTGTTGACAAAAATTTAGTGCTAGTTATTCGAATTCATTATGTATATAAAGTTTTCGAAATTTCCTAATCGCATGAATGATAATGCGCATTCTGTTCTGGTGCAGAATATTTGTTCTAGCTGTTCATTACGATCGGCATATCAGATATTTCTTTTACATAAATATGCAGCGAGTTAAATGTTGTAGCGAAAATATAAAATAGTGTTTATTCTTGTCTAATACATACATGCATACATACATATGATTTTGTATAAACTAAGTTCGATTTCTTAGATTCAGCAAGGTTTCATAAAAAGACAAATTCTATTTCATCTATCCTACCACGTAGGATAATGCAAAAAGATTGCATCTAAATACTAAACTCAACTGCAACTGGCTCCAAGGAAGCTAGGCTGTGGTGCACTGAATGAATCCACACGCGTCAAATTTATATGTATGTACTATCCTTACGTATGTGCAAACAAATTCGTAAAGGGAAAAAAAAACCCGCCTTAAGTACTACAATTCACACAAAAACAATTTTATTCAAATGCTTAAGTACACTTATATATCTTAGTGGTCTCTTCCTAATTTCCTTCTTTGGTTTATGTTAATTTACGAAATATACATATATATACTAGTGTCGAATGTCTACTGTGTATGCTACTAAATACTTGGCGGCGGTTCACCCGGTGTCTGGTACTTACATAGCCGGCAAGAGTCTGTACCGTGGGCCTCTGCCGGCGTGGTTACTGGTGACGTTCCTGCCGCTGGTTAAGTTGTCGCGGTTGGTGGTTGTGGAGCGCGGTCTTGGGCGCGCTGTGTTTGGTACTGTTGGTGGTTGTTGCGCTCTGTCCTAGCCGTACTGGTGGTGGCTGTTGGTGGTGTGGGCGCGCTTGGTTGGCGGCGCCGATGGGGTTGCGGTTGTGGTTGCGCGGTCGAAGTGGTTACTGCGGGCACCGCGATGGTGGTTGGGGCCTTTGGTAGTGGTTGCGCTTGTAGTCGCGTTGCTGATACTGCCGATTCAATTCATTGGCTGTTTGCTACAGTAATTGTTGCTTTTGCTGACTCACCAGGAGTTGGTTTTGCTGTTGCATGTTCACTATTCATTTTCTAAATACCACACCATACGGTATGTATGGTAAACATCTTTAATAGGATCTTAAGCGCTCAGTATTTCTTCCCTGTACTTTCTTAAGGCTTGCCTTGCTTCAAAAGTTGATTCGGCACGTTTTCAATAAGAGGTAAGCTTTAAGATAAAATTTTAATACAAAATGAGCCCCTTTAAAATAATTTAATTTTTCTTCTTCTTCTTCCGGAGTCAATAAATTGCAGCCAGATATTTCCGTGAGCGATGTAATCCAACTGTGTTACATATACCACCACTCCTCCCTGCTAACTACGTTCCTGTTTTGGGACAATTCCCAGCGAATAAACATGTCTCCCGAATTCTTTAATGGCCGCCACCACCACCTTCGTCTTCGAAGTTGACTTGGCTCTTTTCTCAAGATATCATTACACACTCAGAAAATGTATGGCAGATATCTTAATTTTCCATTTTTCCTACTTTATGTAGCATATTCTCGCTTCGGTTGTATTCACACACATCTGCGCCTCCCACTATGATCGATTTTGGTGTATATTACATTTATTATTCTCTTATTAGAATTAAATTGAGAATTCAGATGTTTTCCACTAATTTAGTGAACTGTCTGACCACGTTTTTTTTTGTTAGCTAATCAGGACCGCGCCTTTTACTCTCTTTTTTCCGAACTAGATTTCTTTTTTCTCTCTATTTCCGGAAACAGCATGGTTCTTACTTAGCGATCATCATTTTCGCGGCCGTGGCGACCTCTAGTGTTCATTTCGATCAACATGCCATGGAACCATGTCTTTGCCATCACTAGCCACTAGGTGGGTTCCAAAGGTGACTATCCCAAGCGGACCATAACAGCATTAATATTATTATTTATCATTTCTCTGAAATGATTACGTACATGTTCCGGAACTGAATCTTCTGTTATCGTAATCAGGTTAACTTGATTACAATTAAGCTGTTCAATTGCAACTCTACCATTTCGATAACACAAATATCCACTTTCTGTATAAATTTTCGCATCAATTTCTCTTAAAAAGTCATATCCTATAATATCGTCAAACGTGTTTAATGTTTCAAGCAAGCAAAACGTTGAAGTATGATCAAGTAAATTAACTAGACACTTTTGATTTATTAAATTGACTCCATTTATTGATTTTAATCTAAACGGATGTTTTATTAATTTAACTCCACGAAGAAATGACAAATTTTTAATATAGCTTTTCGATGTACCAGTATCAATTAAGAAACGAAGCTCCTGTTCATTCACCATTTTTTTAGTAATGTATGGCAGGAGCGAATTTAGTTTAAAAAATTTATCTCATCACTAAAATCTGAATCATGAATTTGGGACTCATTATCATCTAATTCAGTCTCACCAATATTATTTTCATTATAATTAATTAATTTTAAAATGGAAATTTTGCGATCGACTTTTAACTAACTTCTCGGTGATGCAGAGACTTCAAACTTAGCGCATAGTTTGCGAGTCGATGGCACTACAATTCGTGGAAAACAAAATGCCGCCAGGTGGCAGACGAATCGAGATAAACGAAAATCCCTGAAAAAACGCAGGGGAATCTTGCGATCGATTTTTAAGTAACTTCCCGGTGAGCTAGAGACCTGAAACTTGGGCCGTGAGTCAGAACCCGGTGACAATGCAATATTTGATCAAAAAAATTTCGCTAGGTGGCGCATGGATCGAGATATTAAGAAAATTAGTTTTGATTTGGGAATCTTTCAATCCATTTTTAACTAACTTCCCGGTGACCTAGAGACTTGAAACTTGGCACACAGTTCGAGGCTTGGTGACAATACAATTTACAGAAAACAAAATTCCGCTAGGTGGCGCGCTAAGTGAGATAACTACAAATCCGTGAAAAACGAGGGGAATCTTGCAATCGATTTTTGAGTAACTTGCCGGTGAGCTGGAGATATGAAACTTGAGCCGTAAGTCAGAACCCGGTGACAATGCAATATTTTATCAAAAAATTCCGCTAGGTGGCGCATGGATCGAGATATTAGGAAAATTAATTTTAATTTGGGAATCTTTTCAATCCATTTTTAACTAACTTCCCGGTTACCTAGAGACTTGTAACTTAGCACATAGTCCGAGACCCGGTGCCAATACAAGTTATAGAAAACAAAGTTCCGCTAGGTGGAGTGCTAATTGAGATTACTACAAATCCCTGAAAAACGAGGGGAATCTTGCGATCGACTTTTTGAGTAACTTGCCGGTGAGCTAGAGACGTGAAACTTGTGCCGTGGGTCAGAACCCGGTGACAATGCAACATTTGATCCAAAAAAATTCGCTAGGTGGCACGCGGATCGAGATAGTAAAAACAAATTTTAATTTGGGAATCTTTCAATCCATTTTTAACTAACTTCCCGTTGATCTAGAGACTTGAAACTTGGCACTTAGTTAGAGGCCTGGTGACAATACAATTTGTAGAAAAAAAGTTCCACTAGGTGGCGCGCTAGTCAAGATAACTGCAAATCCTTTAAAAACGGGGGGAATCTTGCGATCGATTTTCGAGTAACTTCCCGATGAGCTAGAGACATGAAACTTGGGCCGTAAGTCAGAACCCGGTGACAATGCAATATTTTATCAAAAAATTCCGCTAGGTGGCTCATAGATCGAGATATTCAGAAAACTAGTTTTAAATTGGGAATCTTGCAATCGATTTTTAACTAACTTCCTGGATATCTAGAGACTTGAAACCTGAAATATAGTTTAAAACTCGGTGAGAGTGCAATGTTTGATCAAAAAATTCGAGCTACGTAACGCACAAGTCGAACTATTTAGAAGATTAGGCCATACCTTCATGGCTAGCCTCCTGAGTGTTGCAGGCGTTGTACAATTCCACCTCGTTGAAGGTCCAACTCAATGCACATCCTTGCATACTTTTAGGCGTACGCGACTTTCACCACGATTCTTTTAGAGTTTCAGGCGTATGCGAAGTTCACCACGATTTTCAGCTGTGCAAATTAAGTAGCTGACAAACGAGGTGGAATTCTCTTGTTATGATGCACATTCACCAGCAATGAAAATTCACCACATCATCAATTGTGTTGAACTTACTTCCCCAACAATTTTGATCATATTCACCAACAACGATTGCTTTGCACTATCCGGCTTCGCCAATTATGAGAATAAGCGCCAACAAGAATCATTCACCACATTCATCGTCTTTGTCCAACTCACCCGCTCCTCCAATATCAAGAACATCGAACAGCTATAATAATTCACCGATTTATATGTAGCACACACACATCTTTCTACAGTCACCTAAGCTAAATATAGATATAGACGTAGTACTTTCGAGCAACGCCAAAGAACGGCGTTAGGAATTACGTAGGAATTACTTAAATTACTAATCAAAGTTGCAATGCCTTTTTGTAGGTAGTACTAAAAAATTGAAAATAAAAAGATGACTAAAAAATTTTAGGACTACCTTTATATAAATGGACCAAAAAATAGAAGACAATTTTTCTTTTAATACAAACATAGTCTTGTTGAATTTTCACTGAAAAACTTTAACAATAGCTCTTGTAAAAGAATTTTGGGATTTAAAATTATAAAGGTAGAGCGCATGTTTAAATTTTAAATAATAAATTAGTTAATCCCAAGTACATGGTTTGCCTTAAATTGAAAGATTGCGCTCCACCTTTATAGTTAGGTTAGGTTAGGTTGGGTGGTAGCTTCCCTGATAGAGGAAGCTCACTTGGACAACATGACGGTCCGTTGTGATACCACATATAATAAACTAAACTAACGGTGACGTAGATATAACTACTTAGAGAATCGTTGGGTAGCAACGATAAAGTTCCGAATGATCCCGATCTCAACCTTGGATAGCTCCTCGGGAGATCCAAGTGAGTCACGACCGAAATACTTTCGCCTAGTTCTGGCAAAAGCTGGGCAGTCAAGCATAAAGTGATTTGGTGATTCCACCTCATCATCCTCCATACAGCTGCAGCAGGATGGAGTTTCCAATATATTGAGACGTACCGCATGGATACCCATGGGACAGTGCCCTGTCAAAACCCCAATGACCATTGATAGGTGAGCCTTAGTGAACCCAATTATTTCAGCAGACCTCCTGCCATCCACTTTCGGCCAGAAAGATCTTGATATCCTGCAAGACGTAGTGTCCGCCCAACGTTTGCTGAGCTGACTCGAGGCCCAGCTATGGAAGAGCAATCCACAGGTGGCTAGCGGAATCCCGAAATCCCTACAGCCATCTTCATCCGGTTCAGTTGTACCGATTCGGGCTAAGAGATCCGCTTGACAGTTACCCGGAATATCACTATGGCCCGGGACCCAGATAATCTTAATTGTAAAATAATTCGATGCAATCGCAAGTGAGGTCAGGCACTCCCAGACCACCCTCGATCGCACTGTAGTTGAGCTCAAGGCCTTTATAGCCGCTTGGCTATCAGAGTAGATGTTAAATTCCCTAACCGTAGTAGCGCTGGATAGCATTTCATCCACCGCATCCTTAATCGCAGCAACTTCCGCTTGGAATACACTGCAGTGATCAGCCAACTTAAACTTGCGGCTTACATTTAGCTCTTGACAAAAGACCCCCCCGCCAACCTTTCCGTCCAACTTCGACCCATCCGTGAACAAGTTAACCGGTCCCATGCCCCAGATAATTCCTCTTCTCCACTCCTCCCTCGGGGGAATGACTGGGGTGAAGGTTGTATAGGGAGCGGCTACCGGCATGCAATAGTCCGTCCTGTCCGGGATAAAGTCGAAACTAGTAAGAAGGCTAGAGTGTCCGAAATCAGAAAGCATATAACCCATATCACGAAGCCTGACCAACGACCGGGCCGCGGCTGCCTTTCCCGCAATATCTACTGGATGTATATTCAGCATGACATTCAGTGCCAAGGTAGGTGTTGTTCTCATAGCGCCACTGATACCGATAAGCGCCGTCCGTTGCACTGACACTAACATTTTGGAGGTGCTCGCCGTGTCCAGTGCTTTCCACCAGACCAGCACCCCATAGAGCAGAATCGGTTTGACCACCATCTCATAAAGCCAGTGTACTACTCCTGGCGAGAGCCCCCATCTCTTTCCGATAGCCCCCCTGCAGCAGTACAAGGCAACCGCGGCCTTCCTGGCCCTATCTTCCACATTGGGCCTCCAGGACAGCTTCTTGTCCAGAACAATTCCCAAATATTTAACCCTGTCAGTAAGTACCAACGGTACCCCTCCAATCGAAGGAGTTCTGAAGTCGGGTATCTTATATCTCCTTGTAAAAAGAACCAATTCTGTTTTTCCCGGGTTGACCGCCAATCCACATGATTCAGCCCACCTAGCCACAGTATCCAGGTATCCCTGCAGAACATCGCGCAGGGTGCCCAGAAATTTGCCCCTGACTAGGATAGCGAGGTCATCTGCATAGGCAACCACCCGACAACCATTGGCTTCCAGCTCCACAACAAGCTCGTTGACTACCACAACCCAGAGCAGAGGAGATAGGACACCCCCCTGTGGCGTGCCCCTGCACACCTTCCTCCTTATTATGGCCCTCCCCACTCCGCTGCGACAATTCTGCCGCATAGAAGTTTGCTAATAAATTCAACCAGAGCCGCTTCGACTCCTAAACCCACCAGAGCTCTTTCGATTGCCCCCGGTAAGACATTGTTAAAAGCCCCCTCGATGTCTAGAAAGGCACCCAGAGCATACTCTTTATGTTCTAGAGACCCCTCTATTTGCTTTACAATCGAATGGAGAGCCGTTTCCGTCGATCTGCCTTTGCAGTACGCATGCTGTGAAGCCGACAGTAACCCCCCAGGTATCCTTTCTCGTAGGTACAGGTCAATCAGCCGCTCAAACGTCTTAAGAAGAAACGACGAGAGACTGATTGGCCTGAAATCCTTAGGTGACACATGAGAGCTCCTGCCGGCCTTCGGAATGAAGATGACCCTAACCGTGTGCCACGACTTAGGGATATAGTTAAGCCTGAGGCAGTTAGTGTAGATGATGGCCAACCAGCGGCAGGAAATCCCTAAAGACCTTTGAAGTTGCGCAGGAATGATGCCATCCGGACCGGGTGACTTATAGGGCTTGAACGAATTTATAGCCCAGGATATTTGACTTTCCCGTAGTGGGATGGCAGGCATTTCTGCATGGCCAGCAACCGCCGACCACGCAAGCGAAGATCCCTGCGCAACTGGGACATCGGGAAAATGATTGTCCAGTAAAAGTCTCAGGGACTCCTCGCTACTCATCGACCAGTCCCCACCATCATCTCTCAGATACCCCCGAGGGGCGGGATTCCTAGAGAGTATTTTTCTAAGCCTCGCGGATTCATTGCAGCCCTCTACGTTTTCGCAGAAGCTTCGCCATAAATCTCGCTTGGCTAACCATATTTCATATTTATAAATCCCCAGACTCACCTTATAGAGCTCCCAGTCCGAGGGTAGTTTACTCCTCCTGGCTCTGTTAAAGAGCCGCCTACTGGACGCTCTTAGGTCGTCAAGGGAATCAGACCACCAGGGCGGCTTGCCCTTCCCCCTGTAAGTTTTCAGTGGGCAGGACTGTTGAAAGGCGCTATTGCTTGCCAGGGAGAAGTTTTCCACCAGACCGTCTATTTCAGATTCGGACAGGTCCGAACCAACGATAGGCGCCTCAGGCAATAGCTCTCCCAACTTCCTACAATACAAGTCCCAGTTGGTACTTTTAGGGTTCCTAAAAGATATTTTGCCGGGACGTTCTTCAATCACCGAGTACTGAATATATCGGTGATCAGAGAAAGAGTGCTCGTTGAGAACCCTCCATCCAGATATCCGATCTTCCAGTTCTCTGCTAACCAGGGTGAGGTCCAGGACCTCCTCCCTTACCGCAGTAATAAAAGTCGGGTCATTCCCCCTATTACATATACAAAGTCCCTCATCTACAATAAAAGTAAATAAAGACTCACCTCTGGTGTTCGTATCCGAGCTCCCCCATATGCTATGGTGTGCATTAGCATCGGCACCTATGATTACGCCAACACCTCTCCGCCTTGCTTCAGCGGTGATTTCGCCCAGTATCACAGGCGGTGGTCCCGTTACGTCCCCATGGGGCATATACGCTGAGACCACCCACAATTCGTTACTGCCTCGCTCGAGGCAGACCGTGGTTACGTCAGCATTGCTGAAATTAGAGAGAATAAAAGCTTTAAATTCCTTTTTAATAAGCACACAGGATCTAGGCCTACCTGCCTCCCCATGCACCAAGGTGTTGAATTTTCCCGTCCTTAATCCAGAAATTTTTCCGCCGTTACTACTCAGCCACGGCTCCTGGACAAGGACTATATCCACTCCGCCTTTCTCAAGACAGAGCAACAAGTTTGCGGAAGCCGCCTTAGAATGCTGAAGATTGATTTGACGGATTTCCATCAACACCACCCTTCTTCTTCTGCACCCCATCCTTGGCGGCTTCGCCCTCGGAGACTAGGAGATCCTCCTCCCCCCAACAGACGACTTACACTGATGACGGATCCCGCCATCGATGATTCGCCCTCGGAGGCTAGGAGCTCCTCCTCGGCCCTATCAGCCAGACGACTAGCACTGATGACAGATCCCGCTATTGACGGGACGTCAACAGTGCTTTCGCTGTCCAAATTAGCGGAGTCAGCATCCACAACCATGGGTACTGGCTCCCCTGCGGACGCCTCCACCTCCCGAACAGTCTCTGTGGGAGAGGAACCATCTCCCTTGGAATCGGCGTGGTAGATTTTGAGAACCACACGCTCGAGGCCATAGGAAGCATTCACTAAAATATATAAAAAGTTTTGTTACTGTCATTTCATTGTTTAGTTCACTTTATATGTGAAAAGAACTACTATTCAAGTTTTAAGTATGTTAATTTCCATAATTTCAGGTGAAAACATTATGTCAAGATTGGTTTCCAATTGACTATCCATTATCATGGTACGAAGATATAACATCAAGTACGCGTTTCTTCGCGCTGGCGGCGGTTTACAATTTGGCAATTATTGGTTTAATTGTTGCTGAAATTAAACCATACAGAAATTTAAACAAAGAGGTATCTATTTGTGATATGATACATCTATTTGTTATTGTTTTGTTTATATATTTTTGTGTACTTGTACTTGCAGGACAAAGGAATTTTACCCGATTCAATGGGACGTAATGCTGAAATCGGTTATATATTGTCGTTAGGTGTGCATCGAAAGCATCGTCGTAATGGCATTGGTTCATTGCTATTAGACTCGTTACTGAATCATTTGACCACCGCCGAAAGGTACACGGTGAAAGCAATTTTTCTACATGTGTTAACCACAAATCAGCCTGCCATACTATTTTACGAGAAACGAAGGTAATAAAAGAATTCAAATTACTATTTTTATTTTAACAGAAATTATATTTATTATAATTTTGATTGATATTTTATATTAAAAAATAAATATTTTCAGGTTTCATCTTCATTCCTTTCTCCCATACTATTACAACATACGGGGGAAGGGGAAGGATGGTTTTACATATGTAACATACATCAATGGCGGTCATCAGCCATGGAGTTTACTAGGTAAAAGTTTGAAAATAAAGCCAATTATAGATATTGATCTTATAAGTTATGTCAATGTTTGCCTTTGCCACTGCAGAACGGCTGGGCGGAATGCAGAAACAGTTTTTATACTCAGCGTGCTTTGCACACAGAGTATATTAACTTTGATTGTAACGGTTGGTTGTACAGGTATAAAGGAATCGATATAGATATAAACTTCCATATATCAAAATCATCAATATCGAAAAAAATTTGATTGAGCCATGTCCGTCCGTCCATCCGTCCGTCTGTCCGTTAACACGATAACTTGAGTAAATATTGAGATACCTTCATCAAATTTGGTACACGAGCTTATCTGGACCCAGAAGAAATTGTTATTGAAAATGAGCGAAATCGGATGATGACCACACCCACTTTTTATATACATATATAACATTTTGGAAAACACAAAAAACCTAGATTATTTAGTAAATAATACACCTAGAGTGTTGAAATTTGACTTGTGGACTGATATTGAGACTCTTGATACAAATTTGAAATTTTTTTAAAATGGGCGTGGCACCGCCCACTTGTGATAAAATCAATTTTACAAATATTATTAATCATAAATCAAGGCGGCCACCGTGGTGTGATGGTAGCGTGCTCCGCCTACCACACCGAATGCAACATCAAAATTTTAGAAATAAGGTTTTTTCAATTAGAAGAACATTTTTCTAAGCGGGGTCGCCCCTCGGCAGTGTTTGGCAAGCACTCCGAGTGTATTGCTGCCATGAAAAGCTCTCAGTGAAAACTCATCTGCCTCGCAGGTGGCGTTCGTAGTCGGCATAAAACATGTAGGTCCCGTCCCGCCAATTTGTAGGAAAAATTAAAAAGGAGCACGACGCAAATTGGAAGAGAAGCTCTGCCTAAAATCTCTTCGGAGGCTATCGCGCTTTACATTTATTTTATTTTTAAACCAAAAATCGTTAAACCTATCGTTCAAAAATTCGGCAGAGAGGTTGCCTTTACTATAATGAATGCTTGGAAGAAAAATTAACGAAATCGGTTAAGGACCACGCCCACTTTTATATAAAAGATTTTTAAAAGGGTCGTTGACGAATAAAATAAGCTAATCTTTGCAAAAAGAGCTTTATATCAATGGCATTTCATTTCCCAAGTGGATTTATAACAATAAATAGCAAAAACTTCACATTTTAAAAAATGGGCGTAGCACCGCCCCTTTTATGAATAAGCAATTTTCTATGTTTCGGGAGCCATAACTCGAAGAAAAATTTACATATCGTAACGAAATTGGGTACACATATTTTCCTTATAGCAGAAAATATTTCTAGTAAAAATGGACGGGATCGGTTTAAGATCACGGCAACTTAGATATAAAACAAGTTTAAAAGGGTCGAAGACGAATCATAAGCTATAACTTAGCAAAAAAGTTTTGAATCAAGTTTTATTGTAAGAGGAAATGGGGAGAAATTTTTCTTTTAAACGGGCGGTGCCACGTGTTATGTAGAAAAGTAATTATCTGAAATGAAGTGTACAATTGAAGCTCACGCTGAGTATATAATGTTCGGTTACACCCGAACTTACACACCTTTACTTGTTTAATATGGATAACTCTGAGTCTAAGCCAAAACAATTGAAATTTCGTATCTGGGTCATGTAGAGAGCGAAGTCTAAGCAATTTTGCTAACGTGAGCTGTGTGCGGGAACATAATAGGGTCGTTATCAAAATCATTTCGGATGTTTTTAGGATATTTTCATAATCATTCTGGAACTGTTTTTCCGTAAATTTCGGATCCCCTTCACGTTTTTTCCGAAACTTTGTTGCTGTTGTTGCTGTATTAACGATAAAGACACTCCCCCAAGGTATTGTAGATTGTTATTGATCTTGATGGTCCTTTGCCGGATATAGATCCGGTACGTTCCGCTAACAAAGCACCATTATGGTTCTAGCGCGACCATCTCGGGAACTATTAACATGACCACATTAAACCTCTGCTCGAGATCATTTGGAAAGATTTTCCAGATTGTTTCTATTTTGTGAAAACTGTTCTGTTATATCTTTATTTTAAAATAAACAGTTTTTGTAAAGAAATCCCCATATCTGCAGGAAAACTGCATTTTTACCCGCTCAAGTTCATTAGTGGTGGCCTCTGTATCCTTTTTGCTGATTTTGAACGAAAATGAGTTCAGAATAGAACCGTATATGTAATATTGCGCAGCCTTAGAACACTATTAACCACACAAAGCAAACAAAAACAGCATTTCAAGTTCACAACTGGGTATGTAATATTCGGTTTCACCCAAACTTACACTTTCTTACTTTTTATGAATTGTCTTCGGACTAAGAAAATATGATTTCATCTTACATAAGTATATAGTACCTGGGCGACCGAGCTTTGCTCGGCAATCTTCGAGTATGCCGCATAACATACTTTGTTCTACATGTCATCATTAATCAAACTCTACTTTTTTATATGTACATATATTATATAATTTTACTTACCAATATTTGATTTCCTTAAAAATAGATTTCAAAAGCATATCAAACACTCGGCATATCTCATGCATTTTTTTTAATTTCGAATAGATGGCAACCCTACTCAAAAATGTCCCTATTGTAATGCGGAGTGAAATACCTTGCGTTTGATACCCATATCGGCATATCTCATGCAATTTTTTTTTCATTTCGAATAGGTGGCAACCTGAATGGCAACCCTACTCAAAAATGTCCCTATTGTAATGCGGAGTGAAATACCTTTCGTTTGATACCCATATCGGCATATATCATGGAATTTTTTTCAAATTTCGAATAGGTGGCATCCTTGTGAAACATTCTGAGTGGCAACACCAAGGTAGAAAGTCTTACAAGGTGATACATTATCTCTGTGCCAAATTTCATTTAAATCGGTTGAGCCGTTCCGAGATCGTTCGTCTATACAAATATATAATAATTGTTAGTTTAAAGTTATAAGATTAGCCTCTTAAGAGTTTTTGTTATCAAATCTGGAATATATATTCGTAACAAGTCCTTCGCCATCAAGTACTTAAATTTAAATTATATTGGTAATTTAAATCATCTATACATTTTACAGATCACATCAAGCACTATGCATTAAAGTTACGTCACGCAGGTGCAATTTTTACGTGGATTTCGGAACGTTTGAGGCAAGTTGTGCGTTGGATTTGTCATAAAACTGTATCACGTTTTAATTTTGCACATTAAATAAGTATTGCAACAGAAACAACATTTCTTCATAGTAAATCTGCAAATACACTGCGCGATTTAGAAATTCATACATACATATTTATGAGGTTAAGAAACAATTACAAATTGGTATATACATATACTATTTATGCATAAGTGTACATTGTAGAAAAGTTTTATGGTGCTATAGTAAATAGCACATAGGAAAAGTATAAGATTTTAATTTGTTTTTGTTAAATTTAGCATATACATTAGACTGGGTCGATTTGTGTGGACGAAAGTGAAACGTTATCGCGCCATCGATTTTTCGATAGGATTTGGGCTCAGGAAAAAAAGTTCCACTACGCATACCCAAAAAAAAATAATTTTCGAGCCTGCGAAATTTCATTTTTTTTTACTTTTTTCGACTTTGATTTTTAAGGTTGTTTCCGGACCTACTAAAAAAATTTTCATATGTATACCCTGTAAGACCAAAAATGTCCGCTAAAAAGTTGTATATATTGTATGTATACATATCAAAAAACTGTTATCGGACAGGGTATACATGAAAATTTTACAATCAAATGAAAATTTTTTTAGTAGGTCATGAAAAAACCTTAAAAATCAAAGTCGAAAAAAGTAAAAAAATGAAATTTCACAGGCTCGAAAATTATTTTTTTTGGGTATGCGTAGTGGAACTTTTTTTCCTGAGCCCAAATCCTATCGAAAAATCGATGGCGCGATATCGGTTAATAAATCGACACAGTCTAATACATATACATATTAGGGCTGTGAACTGCATCCGGATTTTTCAACTATAAAGCCGGATATTCGAATAACCGGATAGCTAAGCAAAAAATCCGGCTATCCTGATATCCGGATACGTAAACGGAAATCCGGATATCCGTATGTCCGGATACTGGAATATAAAAGTTGAATATCTTTACATCAGAATTGAACGAAGCAAACATCGAAAAATTATTCACAAAATATGTTTGTAGATTATTAAATTAATGTCAAAATTAAAAAGCTACAATTCTACAAACATCAACAATTTTACAAAGCGTCAATTTAAACTAATAAAATAATGAGTGCCAAAATGGTCAGCAAGATTTGGGATCATTTCCAAAGAAGTGAAAATAACAGTGCCGTTTGTTTATATTGGGAAAAAAACGCAACAAAACAAAGAATCGACATCAAGCGTATGGAGCCAGTATCGGTTTTTTCCATTTTCACGAGAATGGTATGGACGCAGCTTTTCTCTCTAAATCTGCGCCAGAATGTAAGCCGATAAATAAAATAAATAATAAAAAATAATGATATATAAATCCGGATACCCGGATAGTTTCACAAACGAATATTAACCGGATATCCATGCCGTCCGGATTTTATCCGTGTCATTATCGAATATGCGGATAGTCCCAGCCCTAATACATGTATTCAATATGCGTGATAGAAACAAGACAATTTGCAAACGAATATGTGTAAACGTAACCCACTCAGCATTTAGGTGATTAAATTTTGAATTTCCCTACATATAAATACAATTTGATTACTCTTTCTGACTAAATAATGAGTTATCATACAATTGAACAAAAGAAATAATCAAATATGAATACTCTTGATGATCAAAAACCGAAAATCATTTTTCGATCACTTTTCGGAATCATTTTTGAAGTCCTTTGATGATTAAATTTTAATATTTCATAAAAAGCAACAAAAAGAATAATCAAATATGCTTATCTTTCGATGAACAAAGACTGAATATAGTTTTTCAATCACATTTTGGAATCATATTTGAATAAAATGTGTTTACTTTAGGTGATCAAAAATTTATAATCATTTTTCATTCAGATTTCTGAATCTTTTATGAATATATTTGTTGACTGAATAATGAATTTTATACTTGTTGAAATTTTACTTTTCATTAAAAATCTTATTTTTTTCACATACACATATTTTTCAATCATGAAGCTAAGACAAAATATATAAAAATTTTATTATTTATGCAAAAGATATTCTTCAAGACGAAAAATAATGTAATGCTGCTCGTGACCGAAGATTTCTCCAACCATTTCTCCACCTTCGGCTTCTCATAAAATACATAATGATTGGACAATACAAAGGTTGTGAGCTATTGAACCCCAGGTAAGTGAAACTATCTTGACATACATGGATACAGCTTCAACATCCCGTATCGTATCCGTATGCTTAAGATGCAGACGATAATGCTGATGTTGTATGTTGTAGTCGCAGGTGTATATCGGTCAAGTTTGTTTGCGAGTTACCTGTGGTTAGAATAACTCACTTTCGCATGCTTTATTCCCCTGATGAAATAAGATTATTATGTAGTATCTTATTTTGAATGAGATATGAAGAATAATTGCATGATAATCGCATTCAATAATGATTCAAAAATCTCAACCAAAACGATTGAAATATGGTCACGAATATGATCAGAAATTACTGTGAAAAGCAATCAAATATTACTCTAAAACTATTAAAGCTCAATTTTACAATGATATAAATATGAATAAAAAGCGTTTCGAAATAGGAATCATAAATGATTATTCAAAAATAATCATATTTAAGATACATTTTTCTCCCGACGATCATTAATTTTCGAACAGAAAATGCTTTTAAATTTGAACGTTTTTAATCATCTTGGGGTATGATATTTAAATATTTTTTGATCAAAATTTTCAAAAAATGCTGGCTGGGAAAACATTCATAATTCAATTGTTGACTGTCAATATGCACACATACATATATAAATTGCATGCAAACTTACTTTTAAGTAATATAATTTATAAATAAAATAAATTAAGTCAAAATAACCATTAGTGCACACAAACGCGCAAATTCACTAAATTATTTGTAAAAATGTTAAAATATAAATATTTGCTTTAAATTATGCAAAGCTTTATTATACCAACTATACACATTTTTAAGTGTTGAAAATTTGTATTTGTGTGCTCACCAAAATTAGTATACACCATAATTACAATTTATTTTATAACGAGATTTTTGGTAATTTTTATAGCCTTATGCGTTTACGTTATTATTATTATAAAGAGATTTTTGTTGTATGTGTTTCATGACAGCGTCGGAATTATTTAACTGCAAGTTATATTTAAGTAATTTTTTTATTTATAACTAAGCAATTTTAGTCGGTTAAATTCGTATGCTTATATTTGTAATTTCATTTCACCTTTCGCTTTTGATATACTCAGCTGTTCTAGTATGTATTGAATTTATACCAATATCACAGAAACTTAAAGGTGGTGACCCCTTTGGTTTAATGAAATCGTTATTGTGACCCGGTCTATGAAAAGGTGGCTTATGACTAAAAAAAACGGCTGCTTACAGCTGTTTCTCGCAATTTCTCTTTTGACTCCTAAGCCACCTTTTCATAGACCGGGTCACATTTTTTTCCTTTTCACACAAGGCCACTTGCTTCATTAACGAACATCTGTCAGCAGCCCCAAACAAATATGCTTTAAAGACAATTATAACAAAATGCATGCCCATTTATTCATAGACGCTTCACCTAACCGAATATGTGCTTAGTTTTACACAAGCCATATCATTATTTCCTTCATATTACAAAATTTGAATGTTTCCAGCATGGTGGAATCACCAGGTGAAGTAAATAAAAAAGATAGAAGATGTACGCTATCTAAAACGGTAGGGATATATTTTAAACGGTCAGAAGAGGGTAAAATGTTTACCCGCTTTGGATAAGTAGGAGTAGAAAAATAAATGCCTCGCTACGAAAGCCATTACAGACTGTTGTTTTCAGCATATCAGTGCCACCTAGTCCCAATGCAAAAGCGATTAGACAGGATCAGTCCGAGCTTATATTACTTTTGACATTCAATAATGTGTCTAAAGTAAACTGACCTCAACTTCAGCTGCAGTTGAAGCTTTCATCGAAAAACGGACATAAAAGGAGAGGTGTTATCCATTATTTAGTTGAACTGTAGTAACTTTGCGCTCATAAATGGTTTCTGGATTGATAAAAAGTTTACAGTCAGTGATCGTAATACTTTTAAATGTGTCTCCATCCCTAAAAATCCATTGTTCTTTCCAACTGCTCTGTTGATTTGTCGTTGAGAGTCGGAAGTAAAAGATATGCTGTTCTAATATATCATACAAACCTGATCAGAAGATCCCCAAAGCTCTTGACAGTTGAATTCA